>SOPF01028832.1:0-73702 GCA_012979155.1 Hypericum perforatum | reverse complement strand
TTGTTTTAATAGTTAGATTAATTGAATATTCTTTCCTCCTTGGATCTCACTCGGTATTTCCACTTACTTACTACAAACTAGTAAGCCATAGATATCGGTTTATTTTGAGGGGCTTCGACACGCTCGTCAACAACCATTATTAATCTAATATCAAGTTTCAACAATCACTATTAACAATAATTAACTACACTAACACAAAATTAATAACCACGATTCAAAAATTCATTAACAAACTATATCAACAAAAGTTAAATGTAATTAATTACCTCCTTGAAGCTTGAATCCGTGCACAAAACGTTCTTGTAAAACTTCAGATTTTTTGGTGGAATCTTTGGAATTTTTGGTAAATGCTTCGTTCTGCCGAGCCAACATTGTTATAGTCAAATTTTGACCAATAAACGGAATTTTATCCTGTGTATTGGTATATAGAAAATCTCGAAATTGAATTCGACCGTGAATTCCTGATTTCTGTCGGAGACCTGGATAACCGGTACACGGGATAAAATCCTATGTGTCGGTTCGGTACACGCAATTTCATCCCGTTTAAACTAATACACAAGATTTTAGCCCGTGTACTGCAAACGGTATGAAATCTCGTGTATTGGTATACACGGGACAAAATCCCGTGTACTGGTTCGGTACACGGGATTTATCAAAATAGTCCAACGTGGACACCATTTTCATAATTTTGGTTATGGGGTACCAAATTGATAATTTTACATGAATAGTAACACCAATTAAAAAAATCCGAATGCACCGCCATTATTTTATTTTTTGGTAAATTGTTTGTCAGAATTTATCTCAAATAATTGATTTAGAATTGTGTTTCTATTGTATAATATATTAGATTTGTCTCCTATACATAAACGGGTAGGTATATGATTTTATTTGTTTTGACTAGCTTGTTTTAGGCTATGACATAGTAGTTTATGCATGAGAGCTAGGCTCCTATGACCTATTTATCATTGTATCTTTACTCCTCAAAGCGAACCAAGTATATTGTTTATCTTCATTCTTTTGTTTAACTGATTCTAATCTTTACCAGGTCGTTTGGGACGAAGACAAGACTTAATTTACCAATGATTCAGTTCCTTTTCTTGACGATCTACTTAATTTGTAATATTACTTAATGCATCTAATTTTTTTCAAAAGGGTTTATATGTAAAATTGACGGATCACATATTCGGTATTGGTTGATAGCAACTCCAAAAGTTCTATATTTTTAAAAAGTAAATATTATTATTTATAAACAAATTACTTAAAAAAAATTAGTTCAGAGATTTGTTAGACCAGACATACGAGAGTCGTCACGCTCTTATAGTGCTACGTGGTCCAATGATCTTCAAGAGGTGTCAGACTTTGTCTGAGGCAGGGCGCATCCCCGTGTGTTAGTAGACCACAGTGCGCTTCCATGCCACGTTGACACTCTCGCTTACATGGAGCATCCTGAATGGTCCAAATGTATATTTTGCTATGTAATTTTTTTAAAATAATACTTTTTTGAAAAAATTATTTAATTTTTCTTAAATTCTTTGTATCATTTTGTACTATTGTGTTTGGATAAATTTTTTTATGTTGTTAATAATTTAAAAAAAAATTATTTGTATCAAATTATCCAATTAGTGTGATTATAAATTTTGTAAAATTTATATGATCAATAATCATTTTATAATTTTATAAATAAAAATCATTCTTATTTTTGTTTTCTCACCAATTCACAGTTACTATTCTTATCTTTTTATAATCCTCTCATCTTTATATAACTCTCACCATTATGTATCCTAATCAATTTAGTAAAGATGATGATTAGATCGATCTTATGACTTTAGTCCAAATCACGACCTTTTGGTCTCTAATCTTACAATTTACTTTCAACTTAGCTAAAAAATTTCTGAAGTTCCAGATTGCTTCCTAGACCCAAAATATAATCAACCAAATTTTACCTACAACCCAAGGTCTCACCATAATTATTCCTAATACCAACTAAATTTTCAGCAAAATTCACTAACACCTCAACCTAATTTTTCCAAATACAAACAAAATTCTTACCAAAATCCACCACATCTTAACTTAATTTTTCCTAATACTTACTATGATATTTCACAAGTTTTTTTTATGACTAATCATGGGTATACTAACCAAATTTATCTCAAAATCTATCAAGGCCTCAACAACATTCTCACCTTTGAGAGGGTGATGTGTTGTTGGAGAAGAATGATGAAAGAATTACATCAAAAATATGAAATCATAAAGAAGAGTTTTCCCTAATGTTTGCTCATATTTAGAATAGCAAAGATGACATGATCAACAACAATAAGAAGAGCCAAGATCTTTGGGTTTGAATCAAAGTATTGTTTGATCGAGCTAAAAAGAAATTTCGTTAAATCTAGCGTGCGACAGGTAGATTGATGCATACATTAAGACAAAATGAAATAACAAGACTGAACAATTTGATGCGGATGTTATGATAGAAGTTCAACAAATATATTTTGGTACGCATAATAAAAAATTTACTGACTTAGATGTATCTAATGAAGTTATTTGCAAACATCCAAAATAGAACCCTAGAATACAAGGTTCCATATTTAGCCCTCCAATGGAGTCACATAATATAGAGAGTGGTAAAAGTTCTAAACGAATACGAACCACTAAAGAGGAGAAAAATGCAATTCCACCGACCTTCCGACTCCAATGAGCCAAGGATCGACAATGTCGCATCCAATTGGTAGAGAAACTATAAAAAAAAACTAGAGAGCATCCAAAAGAAAGGAAAAAACTACTCCAAGCGATAATTCGTTCAATACAGATTTAGAGTGCATAAAAATCATCCACGACAAAGCAAAAGCTTATGCACAAAAGGTGTTGACTGTCGTACAATTTCAAGAGGAAAGAAACGATCAGGATGCAAACAAAAAAGGTGAAGCAAAAAAATACTTAACAAACGTATCGATGTTGAAATTCTTGATTGATAACTAGAAAGACTTATCGCTCTCGAAGAAGAAATTAAGCACAAGTTAATATTGCAACTGTTTGGATAAGTTAATTATTTATTTTTTAACTATTGTACTCATGTTTTATTTTCAATTAATCATGTAATATGTACTTAACATTATATAAATTTTGTATTTTTCAAAATAATTATTTTTGTTATTTTAGAATTAATTTTAATTTTTTTTAAATTTGTACAAAATTATAAAAGAAGCATGTCTAAACTACTGCGGGTGATTTTAGAGAAAAATAAATGATTAAAGATTTAGCTAAATACACAGACACGAACTGACATGAAAAATTGTAGAAAAAACATGTACTAAACTATTGCGGGTGGTCTTAGAGAAGAATAAAAGATTAAGAGAACTTATATAAATGTAAGAAGAGATAACAGACATGTAGGTACAATCAATTTGGATTTGTTGTAATAGTTAAATCAAATTTTAATTTTGAATTAAAATTAAAATTTGACCCTCCACGGCGGATCGGTCCTCGACTACTGCTTCCACAACTCTTTGAGAATCCTGTTCGCCGTTTTGTTTTTGTTTTTCTTTCTGTTTGTTTCGTCCCTGTGTCCTGCTTCTTCCGTTGAATAACGGAGTGAGTCTCTCCTTGTGAGAGTTTTCGTCTCCCCTAGTGAGAGTTTATTTTGGTTATTTGTTATTTTTCCAGTTGTTCTAGTTCTATTTGGATCTCTACTTTTGGATCTCTATGGTATACTGCATGGTCACTAATGGAAAACTACTCCATTTCTGGAAGAGATCTTCGCGAAAGATGGATTATCGCTCCCATCCATGGCCAGATCCAGATTGGGAAGTACCATAGCGAAGGGACTGAAGTGTAATTATTGTTTTTCCATAGCTGCACTTTGTAGATGCCGGATGGCTTATTATGAATGAATGAAGTTTGTTATTCTCAAAAAAATTTTAATTTTGAATTATTAACAATATATCAGTACTAAACACTTATTTGATCGATCACTTCTCTTTCAATTTAAATCTTCCATGTTTGTTTCCTATAATATATATATATATATATATATATATTTTAAAACAAATTCATAAAATTCTATAATCATTCAAATGTTCAAATCCAAAATAATGGATAAGAAAATGATATTTTTAGTTTAATAAACGTGGACCAATTACACTCATGTTATTGAGGTATAGTCAAATAAATGGTCCACTATGTGTTATTGCTCAATACATGAAATTAATATCATAGTTTGATTTTATTATATTTTTAATTTTTTGTTGTTGTCATCATCGATATTATTTTGTTTTATCTTTGAAACTACTTCGGTCGATCCGAACCTCTGATCCTCTTCTGTAGTCAGTTTTTCCAAGTACATGTATTTCTGAAAAGTAGGAATTGCATCATATATTTGACTATACCCCAAGCATCAAAGTATAATTCACCGAACTTCTTAATAGTTAATTCATGATTTTTCGACTAAGAAGGAAAGCCACCAGAGACAATCAGACAGACCCACTTTCCCTTTGAGCTCTTTCTTCTTCTATTGCCATTGAAGCCACCACCAAGAAGGGAGACGGTTCAATTCAATAGACCATAATATAATTGTCTAGTTAGCTGGGTTTAGCCAAGATTGTTATTGATTATTTCCTCAATATAAAGGTGAGCGAGCTGTCATGTTCCCTCCATGTCCAAAATTGAAAAGTGGGCCCTGAATTAGTTGTTTGGTCCCTTGGAACCCTTTCTTGATCCTTACCCACTTTTGCTTTCTTGATGTAGTTTCAAAGAAATGAGGTTCATGTACTTCTTAAAGACAATACCTTTGGTTTGTTGTTTGTTTGCTCGAGTTCTATCATCTTCTGGTGTAGTTTCAAGGAAAACTGAGGTTGGTGTAGTTCTTGAAGGTAGGAAATTTGGTTTAGGGGTCTTGGACTTGTAATTGTTTGTTTGGTATTGATTTGCTGTTGCTTTGATCCTTTTTGTTGAAAACCCAATTGGTTGGAATAAGTCAGCTTTTGAGGAACTGGACCTAGAGAATTGCTTGGTCTTGTTCTTTATCCAAGAAAGTTACTTTATTTACCTCATGAGCATGAAGAATGAATGATGCAAAGTTAAAAGTTAGATTCAACAACTTTGCTGATGTCTAAGGCCCCTATTGCTTTGGTTTATTGTTTTTGCTTTCCGTCACTTTCTTTTCGTTTATTTCTCCAGGATTCGAATTCCCCTGGGGAGGCTACGATCTCTAACTTTTCGAGTCTCCTGAGTTGATTTATCGTAAAAGGAATCCGGGGAATGCTGAATGATGAGCCTGGATGTTCAGAGCCTTTTATCCGACGCTCTGCATCTCCGTAAGCGACCCTCTTTCGTTCTCGACGAAACTGGATTTTATGTCGAGTAAATAGGTACATATCTGAAGACGGTGGAACGCAGATTAGGCCATTTATAACTGCTTGTTTATATTTTATGTCGAGTAAATAGGTTTAGAATGGAGAAAAAGCCTAGTGTTTTGACAGAGAAATATGAGATTGGAAGATTGATTGGCCAAGGAACCTTCGCAAAGGTTTACTTTGCTAGAAGTATCAGAACAAGCCTAAGTGTGGCCATAAAAATGATCGACAAAGATAAGATTTTTAAGTCAGGGCTCGTCGAGCAGCTTAAAAGAGAAATCTCTGTGATGCGAATAGTTAGACACCCGAACATCGTGCAGCTTTACGAGGTCATGGCAACCAAAAGCAAGGTATATTTTATCATGGAATATGCTAAAGGAGGTGAACTCTTTCACAAGGTTTCCAAAGGTAAACTGAAGGAGGACGCTGCGAGGAAGTACTTTCATCAGTTGATTAATGCAATTGATTTCTGCCATAGCCGTGGTGTTTATCATCGGGATATTAAACCCGAGAACCTGTTGTTGGACGAGAACGAGAATCTAAAGATCACCGATTTCGGGCTAAGTGCTCTTTCTGACACAAAGCACCAAGACGGATTACTGCATACGACGTGTGGGACACCAGCCTATGTCGCTCCGGAAGTGATTAACAGGAAAGGCTACGACGGGGCAAAAGCAGACATTTGGTCCTGTGGTGTGGTGCTATATGTTCTGCTTGCAGGTTATCTCCCCTTTCATGACCCAAATTTGATGGAGATGTACAGGAAAATTGGCCGAGCGGAGTTCAAGTTTCCGAGCTGGTTTACTTCGGATTCAAGAAGGCTGCTGGTACGGATACTAGATCCAAATCCGGAGACGAGGATGTCTATTGCTAGGATCAAGGAAAGTCCTTGGTTTAGGAAAGGATCCAGCTCTAAACAGGTCAAAACCGAAACTGAAACCAGTTCTGTTCCCTCGGAGGACAGAGAGGAATCAAATAAGCCCTCTACATTAAACGCCTTCGGTGTCATCTCGCTTTCATCCGGGTTCGATCTGTCTGGATTATTCGATGGTATTTCGCAGAAAAAAGAGACGAGATTTACTTCCTTGCTGCCCGCTGCCACTATTATTTCGAAGCTGGAAGACGTTGCCAACCGTCTGAGACTAAAGCTGAGGAAGAGGGAAGAAGGTTTACTGAAACTGGAAGGAACAAAAGATGGCAGAAAGGGGCCATTGTCAATCGACGCGGAGATATTCGAAGTCACTCCGACCTTCCACTTCGTGGAGGTTAGGAAATCTAGTGGAGATACTATGGAGTATCAAAAGATACTGAAGGAGGAACTGCGGCCTGCTCTCCACGATATTGTTTGGGCGTGGCCGGGCGAAGTAGACCAACCGACGCAGCAGCAACAACAACAACAACAACAACAACGGCAGGATATTTGACAAAAGGGAGTCGAGCTATGACCGTGCGGGTATTTGTACAGCACATGAAACCTTTTTTCGTGTTCATTTTTGCGTCGGGCGTTCATCGTCGACACTGCAATTACTTTGTTTATATCAGATGTGGAAGTGCTGATTGATTAAAATGCACCCTGTGTTTTTTTTTTCTGGAATTGTTGACCCTTGTTCTTGAAAGAGAAGTTGCAGTATCTGAGGTTATATGGTTGATCTAGTTGTGCTCTTCAACAGTATATAAATATAAATATAAATATAGTATCTTAGTTGATTCAAGTATTTTCGAGTTTTGTGTTTTTTTATTCTCTTCACGAGGTTCAAATTCGATTACCTAATTCTAATCTGGTAGTTTATACTTGTGTCTTCAGATAGCTTAAGGAACATCTGTCCCTACTTTTATTGGTCCATCTAACTTTGGTTACATGTTCAACCGACCCACTACTTTCCTTGTCATTGCTTTTGAAGAGAGAAAGGAGAAGTAAAAAAAAAACGATGAAGAGGTCGCAAATATAGGCTTTTGCTCTAACAATATATTTCAATTTTCCAATTTCGGAGTCTCTCACGAAGGGTCCAATATTATTGTGGGCCTGCTGTAATGATCTCAAACGACCAAGTTAACACAGATTAGAATCAGTAAAGCAAAAGATGAAACTGATCTCTTTATTGGAAATGGAAAATGCGAAAATAAAAACAAGTAATTCCTAAATAAAGAGTATGTCAACTGAAGAAATTACTAGCTCATTAGTGTGATGACTACAATTATTGCTATAGGACACGGATTTCTCTTTTTCAAGGTTATGGCTGATGACTTTGGTAAAATTTATTGCGGTAAAACCCATTAGGAAAAATGCGCAGGAAGAAAGAGACTTCAACATGGTCGAAACCTCTCTTAACATTAACACCGCTATACAAGATACGTTGATACCTATTTATGTTAACATTTCACAATTTATGCCAAGTTGAGTCACTTTTTGTTCGAAATAAGTCGAACATTTGCTAAGCCGGCTAATCTTGATACCACTATAAAGAATGTTAAAATCACTTCCTTTGAAGTTTTACAAGTGCTGCATTTACAGACTTAAACTCGATAATTCTTAAAACAGACACAAATATTTGATGGTGGTTAAACCAGGTAGTTAACTACAGATTGCATCTATAGATTTAAGGGTTGTATTCTCTATTGTTTGTGTCTGTGCAAGGTTTAATTAACAGCTGTACTAGTAAACATGACTTTTGTCTGAAGAATGTAAACATAATGAGTTTTGACTCCGTTTATGATACCACACATGGTTAGGATTGTTCTCTTCACAGAAACATCCATTATTTTCCAAGTTCTCATAATGTACAACAATCTCGTCTAATCAGCATAAGTCATGCTCGAGAGGGCGCGATCCAGCTTGACTGCCCCGCGGATTATGTCAAGTCGATGATCTCAAGGTAAGAAGTAGATGTTCTTCTCTTGCTGTTTCGGCACACAGAAAATGGGGATAACAAGTCTATGACCTCAGTCTCTTGATGCGCAAAACCAGTGCATCTCGGCTCCTTCTTCTCTTGGACGAACGCCGAGGGACTGTCATCTGTTATCACTATTGAAGAAGCGCAAGTGAATACTGCAGGGGATGCTTGACATGGCGAATCAAAGACGCCATATTGCAGTGGATAATCATACTCCTGATGCCATGTCCAATGCTCGGGAAATGCCTCATCAGTATGCTTCAGATATTCTGCAGATACTTGAGCATTTGTATCCAATAATGTTTGCTTGGAGACAGCATCAGAGTGTTTAGCTCTGTCTTTATCTCTCTCTGTAGCAGAAGAGGTAATCGAACCAGACACATTTGTTTTCTCTAGTGAATCAAGGAACCCAAGGGGCTGAACATGGTCAACTTCTGCAGTTGGGGAGTCACCTCCCTGCCCCTTTCGATATTCTTGATACCATCTTAAGTGATCATAAGAAGTATCCTTGTTGCTATTAGCATGATCTGGTGATATATTTTTCATTGCATCTGGTTGGATCTCCTCGGTAATGTCACTTCCATTGTTACTGACCTCCATGGCTTCTTTAGGGGACTCCCCATCTGACCCAGTTAAGCCCGATGCATCCCCATAATCTTCTTTTTCATCTTCTTCTTCTTCTTCATCCAGCCAATCCTCGTCTACTTTGAGATAGCACGGGAGCTCATCCATAGAACGATATTGGACCCTCATTTGGCGTGGCAAACTCGGGCAACGGGAGAAGTGCTTGGCGTGTTTGGTTGAGAAGTAGTTCACAACAAGATCCAAGCTGTTCAAAAAAGCTGCAATCATTAGACACTAAACTTCGTCATTGTGATACATACCAATGCGGGACAAACCGTACCTCTGCCATGGTGGTAAGTTGAGCATGGTGTAAGCCAGCTTGATCTTATTGGCAACTCCGGTGAAGGTTTTGAACTTAAAAGCTGCCTCCCGTACAGCAAGTGATTCCCTTGGGTGCTGCCATGCCCACTCAAACTGCAATCACAGACAACCATCGTGTTAGTACCAAAGAACAAGTTTAAGTACCTGCTAATCCATCCATTAAGTTAAAAAATGTTCAAACTTTCCAACAGTGTCATACATTGCACTGAAAACACAAGCAAGCAATTGATTGATTCGATAGTACGCAGCTAATGACAGCACGGTATAACCCAAAATCACACATTGGACGAGATAATCCAGCGGTCTAATTGCAGAAAGGATCGAGAGTCCGATTCTTGATCGTGATCAAAACATGTGCACGCTCCAAACACATACAGGATGCCATGATGAGTCCTCAGAACGAAGCGAATTACCAGATAGATGCACGGAGCGAGCAATAATATTCAAAAGACTGGACCAAGACCTTAGAATTCTGGGTTCATGTGAGGCGTAATCAAGTTCAATTCACCATACAGAACTAGTTACTATCCTAAACAAGCTAAACCATTGAAATTCTGGTTTGGGATTCATGTGAAGCACTTGCAGGCATTTATAAGCAAGTCCCGATCATCCCCAACATACTAAAACACACGTGCAAATCGAACACTGCAATCTTCAAAACGAAGGGAATCTTCGAAAGGAAAGGGATTGGAGACCTGGAGAGCAGAAACATTGGAGGGGAAACCGTAAATACAGAGCACCATCTCCCAGGGCCGGTGGTTCTTGGTCCGAAACGCACCGCTCCCAATCTCCCCGTTGTGTTGCCTGATCCGACGCCGTGGGTTCACCGTGTACCTGTCCAAGCCAAACCCCACAAAATATATGATCTCGAGATCCCTGGTGGGTCCCACCAATTAGCAGACAAAGAAGAGGAGAGGGAAGAAGCGAACCCTATATAGGTGCGGCGTTTGGAACGAGGGCAGAGGGAAGTCAGAAGGTAGCAAGCGTAGAACTCTTTCCCTTCTTTCTCCTCCGCCGCCTCCGCCACGTCGTTTTCCGGAGCGGCGGGCCGGCTGGGGTTCGTATCGGTTCTCGGTTTTATTCCCATTCTTTTTCTCGGGGATGGGAGATGATCGGGTGAAATTTGACCGTTGGGGTTTTGGGGTTTTCAAATAGGATAAATAAGGATATGTAATTATGTATTTGCGGAGAAACGTTTGATTATTGTAATTTTAAGGAGTGTATTTGATGAGGACTAATCTTTTGTTTTCATGTAGAGACTAAGCACATTCAATTTTAATAAAATGGCATATAGGTAAATCTTTTTCAAAGGATTATAATCTCTAAAATTTTAGTGACTAAAAAAACAAGATCACTAAATTTTTTTTGGAAAAAGTTCACTTTAGTACCTTGTGGTTTGCCCCGTTCTCAGTTAAGTCCCTGTGGTTTAAAAAAGTTAATTCGATTCCAACATCATCCAATTTCTCATTTGGGTTACCTCTGATCGGTTCGATTCGTTTTTGTTAAAATGCTCTGTTTTGATCCAATCAAATTCAGCTTTTTCAATGTTGATTGTTGACTCTGGTTGACTCCCCGAAGAGTTCACGACATGTGGATACCAGTTTCACACGTTTTCGTCATCAAAATCGCAAGATCAAGCTTCAGATTTTTTGAATCAAACCGGTCAGGGTGACCCAAATAGGAAAATTGGACGATGTGGAACTCGAATTAACTTTTTTAAACCATAGGAACTTAACTAGGAACGGGCCAAACCACAGGGTACTAAAGTGGACTTTTCCCAAAAAATTTCTCCAAAACCCTAAAACCTCTCAGCATCACTTTTTCTTCCTTGTAAATTCTATTCCTTCTACTTTCTTCTCCGACCTCCTCCTTTTTTCTCCTCCTAGTCAGTCGTATCTCCGTCCTCCGACCTCCTTCTTCCTTCTTCAAGGTGGCCCTGCCTCCGACCTATGACCTTTGTCCTCCTTCTTTCTCCAACTTCGTTTCTTTGGTCATACAATTTGTCCTCCATCCTCCAACCTCCTCATTATTCCTCCTCCTAGTCAGGGTCGTCCCTCAGAGGTAGGGCACTAGTTCGTTTTGTATGAGGTACCGATTTAGATTCATTAGTGCTATTAGTTTGGGTTATATGTACACTAGTTTGGATTATAAGTAGTACTAATTTGAGTTGTAAGAGATACTGATTTGGGTTATTTGTGGTACTGGTTTTGGTTGTAAGTGACACTAATTTAGATTATTAGTGACGTTGGTTTGGGTTATAAATGACACTGATTTGAGTTGTGCGTGACATTAGTTTGTGTTGTACGAAATACCATTACAGGGTTATTACTAGTATTGATTTGGGTTGTAAGTGACACTAGTTTTGGTTGTTAGTAGCACTGATTTTGGTTATATGTGATACTAGTTTGGGTTGTAAGTAATACTAATTTTTGTTATATGAGATACTGATTTGAGTTATTAGTGGCACTAGTTAGATTTCTAAGTAGCATTGGTTTGGGTTATTAATGATACTAGTTTTTGTGGTAAGTCACACTAGTTTAGATTGTGTGTGATTCTTGTTTGTATTGTATGCAACACTACTTTGGGTTATCACATTGGTTTGTATTGTATGAGCAACTGATTGGGTTTGTTAGTAGCATTAGTTAGGATTTTAACTAACACGGGTTAGGATTATAAGTGACACTAATTTGAGTTGTTAGTGATAATAATTTTGCTCGTAACACTGGTTTGGGTTGTTAATGACACTCGATTTTATTATATATGACATTGATTTGTGTTGTACGAGATTCTGATTTGAATTATTAGTCACAGTGATTTAGTTTTGGTTTGGTTGTCAGTAACACTGATTTTGGTTATAACTAAATAACTAATTTTTTATTAAACTAAACAATCTATTTAAACTAGTTAACTATAATTTTCATTCATCTAATCAATATAATAACTAACTAAATCAATATCAGAAAAAAAACAAAAAAAAAAACTCATCAATTACCTTGGACGGAGATAATGGCCCTTGACCACTAGTAGATTGGCTCGGCAACTAGCAAATGACAATGACGAGTGATGAACGAGCAAAGTTGAACGGAAGACTAGTAACAGCTATGAGCTAGGCAAAGGATCATAACCACCTCTTGACCACCATGCAAGCAACAACTAGTAAGGGTATAGAGAGGCGTACTTGTGGAAGACAAAGCTAGGCAGACATGTAGTAGCAGTAGTGGAAAACATCCACAACTAGAACGAAAAATATTTTGTGTGGATGAGATTTTTATCCGACTTGGTTTTTAAAGACTTAGATAACCAAGTCATTAAAAAAAATTCATGAGTAATCAAGACACATTTCTATGACTTGGTTACAGATTATTTTTTCCTCACTTGGTCATCACGGGTACTTTTCTAATGACATGGTACAAGTCATAAATAGAGCACCAAATTGGCATTTTACGGTGAACAATAACACTATTTTGAAAAAACAATTAAGAGAGACATGAGAAAGTTTATATTACAAGTTATAACATGTGACGTCTTAGTCACATAAATCTAATCAGTTCGACCCTACAAGCCATCCTAGAAGGAGAACCATAACATTTATAATAACTCTTAGTCACGACAAATATCATGTCTAATCAAATGTATGTTGGAATGACTCATCTAATAATATAAGTTCCATTATTTTTTTTACCACAAGAATACTTTCTGAATCTCAGGAAAAATAAAGATAACCCTCTTTTTTTTTTAAGTACTCTAATCACTTATTTTCATGTCAATTCCAAGATTAAAGAAGAAGCAATAGTAATTAATTATAATTTAATCATTACTAGCAAAAGTTTAAGCAGTAACCTAACTAGTCAGTGTTGAGTCGTCAACCTAAAACAGCTGCGGCAAAACTAGGTTTCTCCAAATATTTACAAAACATGCAAGATCGACATTGTTCCTCCTAGCCTCAATTATCGTAAGCTCCTCTATTAATTAGTAACTTTTACCATAATGGATAAATTTTTGTTAATGTTGTCCACCTAAACCACTCACTCCTTCTTCTTTGATGTCAACCCAGCCAAAATGGCCACTTTCATAACCCTCTCTATCAACTTATTCCAGGCTAAAAACCAACCTATATCTTGGCCTAAGTCGAACAACCCGAATAAGTTGAGATCGAACAAAAATCAAAGCAAATCAAAAACATTCACAGTCTTCTCATTGCTAGTGTAATTATCATCCACTACCTCTTCCTCATAGTAAAATTTGATATCGATCATTGATCCCTTCCAAAACTACAGATTATCAAAGATCTCATTAATGGTGATCCTTGTCGCTAGGTTAACAACAGGAAATTGGCTAAGATCACCCCTAGTTCATTGGATATCTACTTAGGGCACCAATACTCCCACTTATAAATCTTCATATACATGTTCATCAAGAATTCCCAAATGTGTAGTGCCTATAGTATAATTTAGTCTATTATCTGCCTTAGCTATAATATAAACAAGAATTCTAGCAATAGTTAGGACTATTCTAGAAATTGTATCTCATTTTACCACTAACGGGTATCATTTTTACTTTCTCTCTCTATAACTAGCTTCTCTATCCATTTCTTGATTTTTATAAATATTCCCGATTTCTGGATTTATCTATAGTAAATTAGTATTATATCTTGTAATCATTGGATCGCAAGTCAGTGACAAAGATGACTCGAATGGATGAATAGATTAAGGTATGGGGGGAATGTTTTTTGAAAGTCTTGAATTTGGAATCATCTATGGGTGCAAGACAAGGCATAATGGAAGGATAGTTCAAGGCGACCATCAAGCAGTTGCATTGAATGAAAGCGATGATAAACACGATGCAAAAAGAGATCGTAGGTAGTTTCCAAAGGCTTGAGGCAAAGGAAAAAGGTATGGAAGAGGACCAACAAACACACTTACTCCTGATGTTATCAGAGGTCCTCGGGGATGAAGAATATGTATAGATTACAGGCAACTCAATAATCTAACTATAAGAACAAGTTCTAGATCCTCATGATTGTTGATTTTTTGGATGAGGTTAATAAAAAATATAGTACTTTAAAGCTTGATCTGAGATTTGGTTATTGCCGAATAAGGATAACAACTGAGGATATTCTTAAAATAATTTTCAGAACACATCATAGGCATTTTGAGTTCAAAGTAATATCTTTTGGCCTTATTAATGCCATTTTTAGCTTCCAGACTTTGATGAACAGTGTCTTAGGCAAATATCTGAGATACTTAGTAATAGTTTTCTTTAATGTCATCATTATCTATGGTAAATTTATGAGTGGATTACCTAGACCACTTGAAGATAGTATTAAAGATCTTATGACAACAACAATTCTTTGCTAAGAAGAGCAAATGTTCATTTGAGTTTTGATGCTCAGGAAATATCTCGACCAAACCATCTCTAAATTTGGGGTTAAAAATAATTCTCAAAAAAATAAAAGCCATAGTTAGTTTCTACTCACCAAATAATGTCTCTTCTTTGAGTATTCACCAAATAATATTTCTTCTTCGAGAAAATTTCTAGAAATGATTTGAGTATTGTACAAAATTTATCAAAAATTATGCTTAGATTTGTAAACTTTTGTTTGATTTGTTGAAAAAGAATGGATTTGAATAGAGTGATAATGTTGAAGTGCGGCGATAAATTGTTAGCCAATTAATTAGTAAGGCTAATTTGAAAATCCTTGAATTTTATTATGGCTACAAAATGTGAACTCCTAGTTACAGTTAACATACCGTAAATAAATAGTTTAAGTTAACTTTTTTTTAAAAAAAAACAGAATTTTTTTAATTTAAATTATTTGAATTAATAGATTCAAATTAGGGTAAATTACTCTCATGCCCCTAATTTTTGTACATTTTTGTGGTAGGCCTCCTCGATAATTTGAATTAGATATAAAGTCTTTACTTTTTATATTAATATTAGTCTTGGATTTCTAATATATTGAGGATGATGTCAGTAATTTTTTTTATCACTAAAATGACTAAAATGTCCTTAGATAAAAAAAAACATTTTCAACCTTTGAACAATAACAACATTAAACCTAGAAAAAAAAATTAAAAAACACCTTCTTCAATCCAAACCTTAAACACCATTCTGATGAACATCAATCCAAACCTAAAAATGCATTAATTACAACACCAACTCCAAATTAAAAAAACTCAGATCTAGGAGATGACCGGAACAATAACAAAATCAAAAAAACTATCTTCTCCCTTCATTGTCTCCCGACTTCATCAGTTTTACCCTGACTTCATCATCTTCTCCCAAATCCAGAAAAACCCATTAAAGGAATTCCATTGACGGCCATCTCATTCTCTTGATTTCCCCTGCTTCGAGACTATCATGTATCGAGGAACAAGCGAAGCTGGCCTCCTCCTGCTCCTGGGCTTCCTCCTCGTGCACACCGACCTTGTCATCGCCACATCATCAGCCAATCTCGCTACACCAGATTCCCAAATTAGCTAATAAAAACCGAACCCACCAACTCCTTTATGAAAAAAGGAAACTCGAATTCACAAACCCTAGAAAAATAATTCTCAAATCAAGAGAGAAAGGGGGAATTAACCGGCGAGGCATTTGGGAGTAGGAGAGGAGGCGGAGGTGCAGGACTGAGACAATGGGGCATTTGTGCAATCAGAGAGTGGGTCACTGTCCCTCTTCTTCGGTAGAATTGGAATTGATTTCCTCTTCTTTTTCTTCGCTGTCGACAATTTGCTTCCCCCAACAGTTGCTTCAATTGTTTCTAGTTTTAGATGATTTTTATAAGGTTTTTATATTGATTTCTGGGATTGGTGATTTTCGTTGAATTTATTGTTTTTGATTGATAATTGATTGGCATGGGATTGGTAGTTCTTCGCTGTCGTGGAGGCTCACAGTTCTTGAATTAAAAAAATAGTTCTGTTAGGATTTCTTGCAAGTTCAATTGTTTGGGTTTGACCACGGCAACCGAGATTGTTCTGAAGTGGAGGAGGAAAGGAGGAACACGATGTTGGTGTTGGGTGTTTGTGTTTGGAAGATAGTTTTTTTTTTAATTTAGGGGTAGTTTAGTCATTTTATTGATAAAAAAAGTTGCTGACATCATCCTCAGTCATTTTAGGGACCCGAGACTAATATTAATTCAAAAAATAAGGACCTTACATCTAATTCAAATTATCAAGGAATCCTATTACTAAAACGATCATAAGTCAGGGACCTGAGGGTAATTTATCCCTCAAATTATAAAAGGTATAAACCAAAAATTATTCGGATAAAACGAAACTTTTCTGACCAGTGTAATGTGATGAGTGTTAGTACACAAAAATTTAAATGGTGGCGCATGGGATGGGCCGGCACCATTTCCGCCCCGAGACCACTCATCCATATTCTTGGAATAGTTCGGGATTTTTTGGGCTTACAAATTAATTTTGCGTTAGTTTTTCTGAAAAATTGGGAATACCAAATTTCGTAGAAAATAAAAGTTTCAATTAGTTGTGTTATACTTATTTGCCCTTATAAATGGACACGGCGTAAGGTCGGCAGTTTCCCATTGTTCTGGTGCTTAATTATATGTCATAACTTTTTTTTGTTTAGAACTTTCACAATGTAGAGATTCCTTTATTGATTTATAACATCGTTAAAAAAAAAAAAACTGGTCCATAAAAGCTCTCGCAGAGGCCCATGGGTTGCCGACCCAAGTCAGTCTTGATCGGGCCACATGGAAACATATAGTAACTGGGCCTCGGATGCGGACACCATTTTACTTTTATATTGACAAATTAAATTATCAAGAAAAGGACATTTCTGGTAATAACAAAAACTCAAAAAGGTATCTCGCCACAACCAGCTTTTGAAATGTATTTTTAAAATCTCCATTACCGCTGTAAGAAAGAATTCAAAATCTCCATTCCCATTCCAGATTCACTCCTTTTCCAAGACATAATTTAGTAAGGACGCAAGACAAATTTTGCTATTATTACTTTCTCATCTCGAGACGCGCACATTTTAGTTTTTAATAAATGAGAAAACCCGTATCAATACAATATCAATGCATCAGTAACAGCAAAAGAATCCTATTTCCTAAATCCTTACTAAAAAATGCAAAAGAATCCTATTTCCTATTTTATTTTGTTCACTTTTAATATTTGGCATTGTAATTTTAACCATTGAATTTATTTACGTGTAGTTCTCTTAATGAGTAATTTTCTTTCTATAATTTTAACATAAGTACTTTTCAAGTATTTAAAATATCTTAATACTTTACCAAGTATCCTACGGACTCTTGTTATATATGAGCATGATCTCATCAAATTTGTTGACTAACTAAGAGTTAGGACCATGCATGGATTAGGAGTTGATACATATAGTAAAAACTTGGAAGAATCTTGAAGGGTCCTTGCTAGTTAATTGCAATTTGTCCTACATATATGACTTAGGAGGGAACTTAAAATAAAACAAAGTGATTATATTTGTTTTATGCGGCCACAATAATAATTGATATCAACCTATTCGGATTTTGAGTGTCCCAAGCTTTGAACTTCAGTGGGTTTAGCATTTAAAAATCAGAGAGAGGCAAATCGCTTTAATTGACTTGAATCTTTTCACCCTCTTTGGTGGACAGCTTCCAGCTTTAGATGTTATTAAGTACTTTTCTCGAATCCCCCTTTTGAGGTCTGTTTACCTGTTTAAAGAATTTGATTTTTTAAAGAATATTTTGAGTTAAAATTTATGAATATACTAATCATAATTGATCTAATTGTTAAGTCTTGGATCTAAGTTTACCATACTAAATCATTTAAAAAAATTGTGATACAATTTGACATTATTGCTCGAATATCATAAAAACATTTATTAAAAAATTATAGATAGAAAAAATATTATTTAAGAAAAGCCCAATAATATTCGATTTCTCAAAATTCGTGTTAACTTTGAAAATCTCAAGGTTTTAGACATTTTATTACCCGGGAATACCGGTTCATAGTGCAAGCACCAATGCAATGGACAGCCAAACTTCAAATGAGCAATGTTCATGTGTTTTGGCATTTTTATCCTTTTATTAAGTAGATGTTCAAGATTCAATTTTCCAAGATTTGCACCCATGGCTTTGACTCTATAATATCCAACAATTTCTCACTTGGAGGTAGGTCTCAAGGACGAGTTTTTGCTGCCCTTGTTTAGGCTTAAAAACTCAAATCTTGCATCTCTTCTCCAAAGTTTGCTGAAACTCTGCAAGATGAGAAGATCTGTTGGTGTGATCTGCAATAAAAGCCCGAATCATCGCTTCGAGGACGACGAGGAAAGCAATCCAGAGCTGACCAATGTAGTTCCAATCAGGAGAATGTATAGTGATCAAGCTATAGTTGAGTTGTTCGAAGTCGTCGCAGGTTTGAAGATGGCATATGTTCACCTTCAGGAAGCTCATGTTCCTTATGCCCCGGATAGGATCATGGCCGCGGACGAGCTGATTGTTGCACAGCTTGAAGCACTCTGCAGGATCAGGAGATCATACCACAAAGGGAACTATTTTGTGGATGAAAAGCTGGAGGTGTCCCGCATTGATCGTCTCCGAAGGGAGGTTGAATTCAACGAGAGGTGTCTTGGCAAGCTGAAGTCTGAAAGTAGAGCCAAGGATGCCGAGATCTTTCGTTTACGGCGAAAGCTAGATGGTTTGAGCTTGGCGAAAGTGAAGGTTCCGAATGCAGCCGCCTTCGAGGAAGCTTTCAAAGCTGCTTCGAAAGCGATTCATGATTTTGCTAAGCCGATGATCAGCCTTATGAGGGCTTCGGATTGGGATTTAGACGTTGCAGCTGATTCGATTGAAAGTGGCATGAGTTACTCGAGAAGGGCTCATAAGAAGTACACATTTGAGGCCTACATTGCGAGGCGAATGTTTAGCGGATGGTCCTTGAAGTCCCACAATGTGGACGATGCTATGAGGTATGATGATCCGATCGATTCTCTAATCGAAGATCCATGTTCGGGGTTTGGTCATTTCTGTAGGAAGAAGTACTTGTTTGTTGTTCATCCAGTTATGGAGATGTCCTTCTTCGGGAATTTGGATCAGAGAATACTTTTGTTAAGTAGAAACCATCCTAGAACAGAATTTTATCGGATATTTGCGAGGATGGCTAAGTGGGTTTGGATGCTTCAAGGGACAGCAACCTCGGTTGATCCTAACGCGGTAATATTTGCAGTTCGCAGAGGAAGCGAATTCTCCGGTGTTTACATGGAATCTGTTGAGGAGATCATGGATGGTGCGAGCAAAAATAGTGCAGAAACGTTCAATCACAGAGTGGAGCTTATGGTGATGCCTGGTTTCAAGATTCGAGATCGGATAATGAGGTCCCGTGTTTATGTTACACGCGCGAAGCCTCGACCAGCATGCTAACCAGGTTTCATCCAGTTAAAATTCCGGCCTAGCGAATCGACGAGGGAGCAGAAGGCGTCGGGAAGAGCATCTGTCCGTGCTCGTCCTCAGATACGCTTCTCTACTCCATTTGCTTGTCCATATTGCTGATCTTTCTGTCAAATATCCCAATAATATTATGTATCACAGCAACATCGATGTAATTAAGCAAGAAGTTCAGTTCATTACTTGCAAGCTTGAATCTGATATTGCAAGGAGTAGCTTTCAGAGCTTGGACCTCAAGGCAGCTAATGCTTTTATTTTTCATCTCCCCAATGATTGGAAATAAGCAGTGGTTGGCCAATTTGCTCATTAAACTGTGTCTATAATTGGATATTAGATTCATGTCTTGCCTCTTTGGAAGTGCTTCCAATGAAATGGGGCCCAACAACTTCTTTTTATGATATTAACCTTTTGGCTTAGAGTATGGTCCTAATAGACAGACTAATTCGGTTATGAATGATGTTGGAGTGCAAATTCTGTACCGAAGCCAGTAAGAAGAGAGACATTGAGATGAGCTTATTGATATGGGCTTGGGCCAGATTGTTGGGTCATGCGCCTGCGTATTGGGTCACGCCAACCGACCTTCATGGCCCATGTGATCTGCATGCAATTGGTCAATGCAGTATTTTTATTTTTTGATGCAATACATACATACATACATGAACTCTACTCATATATAAAAAAACAACGAAGTTTTGACGCAAAAAATTATCAGAAAAGATTTGCCCATCAAACTCGAATATGGATTATTATTCAGCGTCTTAATATTGGAATATATATAAATAAAAAATAATTGCACAGAGAAAATAATCCTCTTAGGTCCTTTTCTTATGTGCATGCATATGTAAGTTAACAATAAGTGAGTCCTATTCCATCCCCATTTTGCCAAGGCTCACACAAGACTGTTGGAATCAATATCTTACAATGTCCGTCCAAATACAAGGAATCCAAATTCCGACAACACATAGATGTCTATCCCAAGACGTATCATATTGTTTTCAGCCATTTCTTGTCTCAAATGAACGATGTTTATGAGGTTCCAGTTACAACCATTCTGATTGTGACTTACAAAAACAATACCATTTTGGATGTTACCCAAGGATACGTCATAACATGCATATACTGGTATTTTAATTGAGTCAAATTGAAAATAAATGGTGGAGTACATCAACTCTTCATCTAACTTGATTGATCGGAGATTGGAGCCGGTTGCATTAGAAATATAAACTTTGTTTTTTTAGTTTGCTAAAGTGTAACTTTGATCGGCTAATTGTTGTGTATTGACTAACTAGCACATATAAACTTAATCTTTTGTCTGAGGATTTGGTACAAGATCCTCAGCCCGAACTCAAAAAGCTCCTTTAGTTTTGTATGATTTCTATATTTGCAGAAGTTCTAACTTTATATTTTCAAAAAAAATGTCATAACAAGTAGCAATATTTTATTTAAATTGGTTATATTTATTAGAAGATGAAATTTTTTTGGACAATATTCATTAATGATCAATACTAATGTAATTCGTTTCCGGATCACCTACTTCTTAGGTTTGTTTATACCAACTGATTTCTGAACATCAGTGCAATAAGTTAAAAAAAATAGATTTAAGCATGACAAAATTTTCTTGCAAATATTTAATACCATAAAATATTTTATAGCTCAAGTTTAAGAGTTCGTCTTTATAATAGAACAATATACTCATCGATTTATCTAAGTAGTTAGTGTTTACCAACTTCTTAGGTTGAAGTCATTCTCATTTAATAACTAACACTACTACGGGGTTAGGTCAGTCCTCATTGAACTTTGGCGGAACGTTACCAAAAAAATAGGTGTATCCCCTAAAGAGATTTATTTGTGTGCTGGGCCGACATGTGATCTTAGGTTGTTTGTTCGACAGGCAATCTCTTTGCATTTGAAGGATCTTCTAGCTGCTGGACCGTACAATAGGCTTTTCACCGCAATGTCACATCTTTCCTCTTCTGATGTTAGGGGTTGTGTTACGGTTTAGTTGTACGAAACCAGACGCAGTTGCCCGATGCACGTAAAATCAATGTAACTGGGTATGGTTCCTTGGACGTATCAAATTGGTATCTCCCCAATCAATTATGAATGATTTAACCTAAATTAATAAATAAAAATTGTTGAAAATATATCAGTGTTAAATATTCGTTGAAAGAACTTTGTTGTATTTTAAATATTCCTTTAATTTAATTATAAATTAGTCATTCGATAGATATTCAAAAACTATGATTATGTATATGATAAAATTTGGTGGAGCCTGATAACTGAAAGCTAAGCAGCAGAAGCCAGACATGTGGGCTAACTGGACATGGAGAGGCTGGAAGGGGCAAGATGGAATATATTTCATCATTCATGAAGCATGGAATTATGTTGAAAAACACTTGGTAGAAAGACACATGGGTCCTGATTAGCTGCTAAGGAGAATCATTACTTTGAAAGGGAGAGATGATCCAATGTAGGTCACTGTTGTAAAAATCGTGGTCCTACTGATCTAATATAATTAACCACAACCAAGAAATCAAAATAGGCTAAGTCAACCTGAAAATCTAATTTGTATTAGAAAGTTGAAACATATTTGAACGTATAAATTTAAATAATAATCAGCGTTGAAAAATTTAGTATGAATGGTTAGACCGGTCCAATTATGACGAAGAAAGTATCGCTTGGCATTTCAGATTACAAAGTATTGATGTAGGCTTCAGTTTTCTCGACGTAAGACAACAAAATTCAATCACACAAATAAGTCATTAAATTAAAACAATTAAGAGATGATATACATCAACTATGGTTTTTTTTTAAAATAAGATGATATCAAAACGATGATATGATGACATGTCATGAAAAACTGAATCATAGTTATTTTTTAAATAAGTAAAATTGTATTATTTTTCAAATTCCAAAATTACATCTTAATTATAAGAAGAAATTAGATAAAACCTATCAAAATAGCAACCACGTGAAAAACCAATCTATCTACGAATAGCTGTCATTACCATAAGAAAGCCGAATGAGATAAATAAAACGTGAAACCTTCTCTGAATAGGCAGTCTGGTTTTTAATTGTAATAGTATCTAGTGTTTGGATACTTATAATCAACTACAACAAAAAAGGCTAGCTCACCCTTTCCCCTCTTTACATCTTTTGCTTTAGCCTCCACTACAAAAACATCCATTTGGAGGAAGAAAACACCAAACCAAAGCACTTAAGAAGATAGAAGCAAGCTCATACAAGTCTCAGGAATAAGGAGAATAGGAGAGAGAGAGAGAGAGAGAGAGAGAGAGAGAGAGAGAGTGGGAAAGAGAGGGAGATGGGAAACTACAGGTTCAGATTGTCAGATATGATTCCAAATGCCTGGTTTTACAAGCTCAAGGACATGGGCAGAGGCAGAAAGAATTACTCACCATCATCATCTCATTTGAAAAGAAGGCCATTAAGTTCATCGCCAGTCAACTCAAATTCAAGAAAGTCAACTCCTTCTCAGCCTAGATACTCCTACTACATTACCAACCAACCAATCCAAAGAAACAGATTCTCCAACCCAAAATCCCTGAGCACCCAGTTCCCTGATCCACCAAGGAAGTCCTCCTCCAAGAAAAGAACCAAAAGGAAGACCATCTACAAACCCTCTCCTAAACCTGCCTCCCCGTCCAACGAGAAGACTAATTCAGATTCGAAGAGGATACTAACCAAACCCATAAAACTGGCCAACGAGAGGTGCACCGAACCTGCCAAGCATCAGAGGAGTACTTCCAAGTACGAGGAGAGAAAGTCACGCAAAGATCAGGCGAAAACTATGAGTACTAGTCCCGCCCAAGCGCGCAAGTCCTTGTCGAATTCGATAGGGATTCGGCTCCGCTCCAATTCCCCGAGAATTGCCACCACCAGGAAGAGCGTGTGTTCTGCCAGGAATGGGCCAGTTTTGGAGACCTTCGTGGTGGTGAAGTCGTCGGTTGATCCGAAGAGGGACTTCATGGAATCCATGGTTGAGATGATCGTGGAAAACAACATCAGGGCGTCCAGGGACTTGGAGGAGCTGCTCGCTTGTTACCTTTCTCTGAATTCTAACGAGTACCATGATCTTATAGTCAACGCATTCGAGGATATATGGCTCGACAAGGCTCGACTCTGAAATTCGCTAAAGATGCGGTAAAAAACACGGATACTATTGTGTGACCCTGCTATTCACATCAGTTAGTTCAATTGGTAATGATAATCTATTCTAGTTTCTTATGTGCAATGTTTTATAAATCGATAAAAGTCGGACCAAGTTTTTTAAAATAATGTATATATATGGCCAGAGCTTAATTTTTCTGCAGTATGAAATGGAAAACTGCATGGAACAATTGTAATGTAAATATACATATTTGGTTAGAAGTCGTCAAGATCCGGGGTCAATTATGCTTTAGGGTCATTTTTTGTGGTAATTCTCGTTCTAATGATAAGAAAAGGCACCAAGGATTGGATTCTTTCTCACTAAAGGATATAGTATAAATTAATTGAATAACCCCAATCATATAATAAATTGAAGGGAAAATTAGGCTAAAGTCCATGTACTTTAGGAATTCAACTATTTTAGTTCCTACTATTTCAAAACTACTCTTTTAGTCCCTACTATGCAAAATAATATAGACATTTAGTCTCTAGTTGGTCAACCACAGATGTCAGCAGTCAACATAAAATTTTTTTAAGACTATTATACCCTTTTTTTAAACCTAACCCAACCTAACTTGACCCGACCCAACTAACCCAACCGACCCAACCAACCCAACCAAGACCTTTCTACTCGTCGGTGTTCACCCTGGTCACCGACAGCTACTCTCCCCGACATCCAAGGCCCTCCTTTCTTCATAGCTAACAAGCCGACGTCACAGTCGCAAAGCAACGATGACGTCCAATTACTCAAACTGGGGAGCATGTATGGACCAGCCGATGCGCAAATAGCGTAGCTTGCCTACACTACCGTCCAGCAAACACAATATCAAACCAATTCCTAAAAAACCCTAATCCAACCAAATTCCCTTCACAATCTCAAACATAATCACACTATTTGATAATAAAAGTAGCATCACTTGCCAGTACAACGCTGTAGACGACGACCATGGAAGCATAACCCAACGACATTATTGTGCTCGGTGGTAGAAAGAGATTAGGAAGAAGATAGAAGATTGAGAGAGAGAGATATATAGAAGGAAGAAAAGAGTCTATTTGATAATACTGGAATCAATCCATACAAGAGTCCCAGGGACTATTTATGTAATTTGTACAAGTCATAACCATTCCCGCCTAACAACTACTCGAACTAACTTTTGGAATCCCACACTTTCTGACGTGGCTTAGCTCTTCTTGCTAGCCAATCCTTGCACACCACGTCATTAAGTCCAGTCTTCTCTTCTATTGCCGTTTACTCTAGACAACCAGTAGTCCACTCTTATGCATAATACATGTTCGATGAATTGTCCGTGACAACTTCCTTCCTCTTCAGCACATCCTTGTCCTCAAGGATGGTTCAGGTTCAACGATCTTACTACTGGCAACTGGGCTACAATGGTAGAATAGTCTTTCCACGCAGAATCTTCCTTATCCAAATTAGCCCAACGAATTAAAACTTGAGTAACAGCCTGATTATTCCGCTTCACAATCTGCCTATCCAGCACTGCAATTAGCTCAAGCTTCAGCTATCCATCATCTGAATAATAGGAGGTTCTGTAATCACAATATTGCCCTGACCAAATCTCTTCTTCAGCAGTGAAATATGGAAGACAGGATGAATTTTGCACCCATCTGAAAGCTGTAACTTGTACGCGACTTGGCCAATCTTTTGGATCACCCAAAAAGGTCTATAGTATTTTGCAGCGAGCTTCAAATTCTTTCAAACTGCCAAGGTTAATTGCCTATAAGGTTAGAGCTTCAAGAAGGCCAAGTCTCCCACGGCCAATTCCTTCTCAGAACGATGTTTATCTTCCTGCACCTTTATCTGGTTCTGAGCTTTCTGCAAGTTCTCCTTTAATATTCTCACCATCTATACTTGTCGTGTCATTAAATCTTCTACTATTGCCACAGATGATTGTTCTTCCTTCAACCCCGGAATTAATGGAGGAGCATAACCATACATTACCTCAAATGGTGAACACTGAACTGCAGAATGATGACTAGTGTTATACCAAAACTCCGCCAAAGAGAGCCATTGTTCCCAGCTGTTGGGCTTTGAAAAACACATACTTCTTAAGTAGTTCTCCACACATTGGTTCACTCGCTCAGTCTAACCATCGGACTGTGGATGATACGCAGAACTCAGATGGAGTTTCACTCCCCATTATTGGAAAAGAGCCTGTCATACCCCACTCACCAGTATCCCAGAATGTCCTCCCACAGATGAATTATGCAACTATGCAAGAACCTCAAATCACAGGTTACTAGTCTCTCCAATCAGCACTCTTCCCTTGTAATGCCTAATACCTTGTTGTAACATATATCGTGGTAAGCTCGCAGGTATGACAAGCAAGGTTTGAATGATCTGTTGCATCTTCTCATCATTATCATAACTAGCTTCGATCTGTGACAACTATTCTGTAACGATGACTGTTACAGCTACAATTTCACCTTGCTCCAACACTCGTGAAAGTGCATTAGCAACTTGGTTTTCCACTCCTTTCCTGTACTTAATCACAAAATCCAATCCCATTAGTCGTGAAACGCCCTTCTTTTGTAGGTTAGTCTAAACTTTCTGATTAAACAGATATCTCAAACTTTGATGATTTGTTTTGATCACGAAAGATTGTCCCTCCAAGTAGTGTCGCCACTTCGTAACTGCAGTCAAGACAGCAAGTAATTCCTTCTCATAGACAGGTAATCCTGCATTTTGAATACCCAAAGCTTGACTCAGATAAGCAATAGGTCTTCCTCCTTGGGACAACACAGCTCCAATGCCCTTGTCACTAGCATCCGTTTCTAAAACAAAGGGTTGTGAGAAATCTGGATAAGCCAAAACAGGAGCTTCACACATCATCTCCTTCAGTTTGAGGAATGCTGCAGTTGCACTCTCATCCCAATGGAAACCATCTTTTTTAAGAAGAGCAGGACTTGCTACTGAAGCATAAACTTCCGATAGTATCTGGTCAACCCCAAGAAACCACGCAGCTCTTTAACTGAATTTGGAATTGGCCAGTTCTTCATAGATTCTACTTTCTTAGGATCCATGTTGACACCTCCACCCGAAATCACATGTCCTAAGTAATCCACAGAGCTCACTCGTAATTCACATTTAGTCAGTTTCACAAAAAATTCATCTCGCTGCAGTAGTTTGAAGACACTTTCCAGATGTGACAAGTGTAGTTCTTCATCTTTACTATAGACCAAAATATCATCAAAGAATACCAAGACAAATTTCCGTAAAAAATGAGCCAAAGTCTTGTTCATGAGGGCTTGGAATATGGCTGGTGTGTTCGTCAATCCGAATGGCATTACTCGAAACTCGTAATGTCCATGATGAG
Source organism: Hypericum perforatum (assembly GCA_012979155.1). NCBI lineage: Eukaryota > Viridiplantae > Streptophyta > Magnoliopsida > Malpighiales > Hypericaceae > Hypericum > Hypericum perforatum. The sequence goes on along the minus strand of SOPF01028832.1, from coordinate 46,608 downwards.
TATGAAATACTGTCTTATGCACATCCTCCTCTTTCATACGAATCTGATGGTATCCTGCTCTCAAGTCTAACTTTGAAAACACACGGACCCCACTTAACTCATCCAATAGATCATCTATGATTGGGATCGGGTACTTATTCTTCACGGTTCTATTGTTCAACTACCTATAATCCACACACATGCGCCACGTTCCTTCCTTCTTTTTTACCAACAAAATAGGGGATGCAAAAGGACTCTCACTTTCTCTAATCAAACCTAACTTTAACAATGCTGCAACTTGGTTCTCAATTTCCTCTTTTTGAAAATGCGGGTAACGATAAGGGTGGATGGAGATTGCAGATGTACCTGGTAGAAGTGGAATGCCATGATCACAGCTACGAATAGGTGGTAGGGATGTTGGCTCTTAAAAAACATCCTTGTACGAATCTAGCAAATTCTTCAACTGTTGCTGAAAAGTTGCACCAAAGTCCTTACCAAAGTCCCCTTCTATACTCACAATATTGCACCCTATCAACTGCATCTCTGCTGACCATGATAGTAGTAACAATTCCTGAACCTACTTTCTCTGAATACTCTGGTTCAACGAATGGATCGATAAGCTGCTCAGTTCATTCGAGTGACCAGAACCTGCAGTTCTATACCTCTTCAACATGATTTCCTGACCTTTATTTCTTATTGTTGCTTCAGCTTTGACAAAATCAAACAAAATTAGATTACACCCTTGCATCCAGTTCGTACCTAAGACTAAATCATACGTACCCAGTTATAAGATTTTATAGTCAAATTGGAACTTGCTTCCACTCATTTCCTATACTAACTCGGGACACACTGTGTTACACATCACTTATGATCCATTGGCTAAAGAAATCTGCATTCTTGCAGTTTGCAACACGTTTATCTGCATCTCTTTGACCAAGTTAGAATTGATGAACGTGGCTGTGCTCCCCGTGTCAAGGAGAATCAATATTGGTCTATTCCTGATCCTACCATGGAGCTTCAAGGTTCCACTTCCCAAACTTCCATTAATCGCGTGCATTGACAGCTCCACATGATCACAAGTTTCACCTTCTTCTGCTTGCTCATTTTGGACGGGCTCTTCCTTTACGCCTTCATCCTCCCCCGTCATATGTAATGCTTCTTTGCGTCCCTTACAAACCCTTCCGTGTCTTGGAACCTAAGGAGCCCCATATGTATAACACTCTTTCGATTTGGCCCCCAAGGTGTTCGATGAATTACTTGAAACAAACTTTGAACCAGAATTTGTACTCTAAGTGTTCGACAGATTGCTCTGTGGTTTAGGTACAATCCCAAAACTCCCCTAACCGACTTGTAATGCAGTATGCCTTTGGCTAGCCTTTTGAGCCAACTCGTGCAACTGTGCCTTTACCATTGATGCACCTAATGTCTTTGGTTCATGAGTTTTCACTAAAGGCTTTATTCCATCCGCTAAACCACCTATGAATGACTGTACAAAATAAGATTCTGATAGAGATGGGTTCTCCCTCAACATCATACCCCTAAGCTCTTCGAATCTCTTCATGTAGTCATTCACACAACCCGTTTGGCATAATTGGTTAAACTCTTCCACTATACTGCTTAACGACTGCATTTCAAACCTAATGCACAATTCTTCCCCGAACAACTTCCAACTCACATTTGTTACTCATAATACCCACGAATCATACCATATCTCTGCTTCCTCATCCAAGTGTAAGGTAGCCACTTCTAGTTTACGCATTTCCTCAACCTTGTAAACTAAAAAGAACTTTTCACACCTACGTAGCCATGCTCTAGGGTTCGTAGGGGTAAAAACTGGAAATTCCAATCTAAGTGAAGGCATACCTTCCTTTCTTGGGTATGGTGAAATGCGATTTGCGTCCCCAGGTCCTTCCTTCTTCGAAAGATCCAATCTTGCAGGAGAAGCTCCCAAGATTCCCCTTTCTTGTCCTTCTGGCCTAACCTATCTGTGGATGTCTTACTGCATCACAAGTAGTTATTCATACGACTTCTCCAATTTCTCAAATCGCTCATGAGATTCCTCCTTATTACTGGCAAACTCTTCAAGAAAAGAAGAAAATTTATCCTCTATTTTCTTGAACTGGTCATCGACCCTTCGGAACTGCTCATCTACTAAAGATTTCGAACACGTGTCCATGGCGAAAACGCTCTAATACCAATTGTTGCACTCGGTGTTAGAAAGAGATTAGGAAGAAGATAGAAGATCGAGAGAGAGAGATATAGAAGGAATAAGAGAGTTTATTTGATAAAACTAGAATCAATCCGTACAAGAGTCCCAGGGACTATTTATGTAATTTGTACAAGTCATAACCGTTCCCGCCTAACAACTACTTGAACTAACTTTTGGAATCTTGCCCTTTCTAACATGGCTTAGCTCTTCTTGCCAGCCAATCCTCGCATGCCACATCATTAAGTCTAGTCTTCTCTTTTATTGCCATTTACTCCAGACGACTGGTAGTCCACTCTAATGCATAATACATGTTCGATGAATTGTCCGTGATAGACTTGGTCACCAAGAAGTGGAGATTCGAGGAGACCCCGAATGAGAGGTAGGATAGGAGAGCCCCCTCGAGAGCCAAGTAGAGGTGCTTACCGAGTCAACTTGATAGTAGGCTTACCGGGATCGTTGCCATGCAACATAAAAGGAACGTGAGTACCAACACTGATACCCCAATTGCCAAAGCCAGCGCCTCCATATCCAAAAGATCCATCTTCTGTCTTTTATACGCTTGAATCTATCTGTTGTGAGATTTACTCCGTTCTGTCCGTCTTAGGGTTTCGTTGATTGATTTAGTATTTTGATTGTCTGATGGCGCTGATCAGTCCATTCTTGTCGTGAATTGGAGAACTGTCAGTCTAGTTGCATCCAGTTTGTGCTGCTCGTGTATAGGTGTGATGGAAGAAGAATGCATGCTTATTTTGGGTTGTTTGGTTCTTTATTTATGGTTTTGTTCGAATTGAGTGTCGGGATTGGATTTTTCTTGTTGTGACGAGACGAATATATTGGTTGGTTCATTTTCTAGAACTCCCCAAGTGTTGCTATGGCCTATAGATAACTGGTACGCAGTATCGACGCTTATGTAATTTCTCTTGTTTTAGCCGAAGTTGGAATTCCAGCTTACTTAGTGAAAAACAAAACGAGGAATAAGAAGAAGAAGCCCAGTTGTTGAAAAACAGAACGAGGGAGATCGAAGTTTAGGTCATCGGGGTGATTTGGGTCTCGGAAGCCGATGTCATTTGCCGATTTGGGGTCTCAGAAGTTGGCGTCGTTCACCGAAGAAGAAGAAATAAAAGGGAAGTTGGGTCGTTTGGGTCGGGTTGAGTTAGTTGGGTCGATTGGGTTGAGTCGGGTTGGATCGATTGGGTCGAGTCAGGTTGGATTGAGTTTGAAAGAAGGGTATAATGGTCTTAAAAAAATTTACGTTGACTGCTGACATCAGTGGTTGACCCGCTAGGGACTAAACATCTATGTTATTTTGCATAGTAGGGACTGAAAGAGTAGTTTTGAAACAGTAGAGACTAAAAAGTTGAATCCCCAAAATACAGGAGCATTAGCCTAATTTTCCCTAAATTGAATTGAATAATAAAAAGGTAATAGGAGCACATAATCATTGTAGTCTAGGACCCGAGTGTTATGGCATGTCTAACAAAACTTCGAGAGTAGAATATTATTCGATTTTAATAAAGGTGGTCCTTTTAAGTTGTAATATTGTTTCTGTGGTTTATCACATTGATCAATACCCGGTAGCGGTTTTTGGGTTAGCTTGTTCACCATGGGTAACGGTTTATGCAAACTAAAACAATTATAGGTTAAAGAGGCAATTTACCATAACTGAAAATTTTAAACCATGATCATAATTGTCGACTCACGATTCAATCATAGTTTATAATTTTTATAAACCATAACCGGAAGTTCTCAAACATTGATAAGGCTATTTCAAGTCAATTTTTTTGAACTTTGATATTAAGAATTGAGTACTGTCAGTCTCTATTTAGAAGACATCTTCTTATTATTTCTTTTAATTTGTTAGATTTGAATACAAAATTTTCTTAAATAAATTTAAATCGGTTACTAATTAGAACAACTCTTCTTACTATTTCGAGCCAATGTTTGAACTAGAATATGTCAAAAAAATCTTTGTTTGTATGACTGGTTTTTGCTTGTCCAAAGATCATATGGCCTTTTTTTATTCCTGAACACTGCAGTTATCAAGCCTGGTTACCTACTGAAATTCATGAAAAATTGTAGATAGTCTTGATCTCAGCAGCTGAAGGAGAATTCCCATTTCGGAGTAGTCCCCATTTTGAGCTTTCCTACATTTCTGCATTTTTTTTTATCAAAAGTAAGCACTTACGAATGCATACCACATTCGGTACAAATGAGTTTTTTTCTCAGAAAGTCCCAACGTATTAAGCATAATTCTGAATTATACGAAAATTGGACGCACATTAAACTCATCTTTTAAGTTCTCCGATTTATATATAATATTACCTAGTTTCTTACAGCCATTTAAGACGTCTAGAAAAAACTTATTTTGTACCGGATCTAAAATCGTTAGAATGAGTTGATGAACAACGAACATTGCCTGGCAGCGAATCATATTATAACTAATTAACTATAAATTATAATTAATTAACGGATAAGTGGTTGTTCTTAATAAATTTCTGAGTTTGAAATCCGTATAACACACATTTAGCAGAACCATTTATTCCTTCGACTAAATTGATTCCCTCTTGCAACCCTCGTGATAATCCTTCGAAAGCAAAATAAATCGGATGGACCAGGTTCGTAATATCTATCATTTGGGCTGTATACACCAGCAGTTCTTGCTCGGTTTAAATAGAATTAGTCAGCGTATAGTTATCCGATTATATATATATATATATATGAATGGGAATAACAAGGACTTAACTTATGATATACAGGACTTGTTAATTTTGCACCAAAATGCTTAGAAACTGAGAGGGACTACACAGTAGGACAAGGATGATCAGTATCTTTTGGTTACGAGACAGTTATTACAAATCTTTGTATGAGATAGAAAGTAGGTTCAGGCATGCACAAAAGGACCACATCCTCAAGATTTTTTGCAATCAAGCTTCGATGGCTCCTTTCATGGCTGCAGCTGTACCTGTATTTATAGCTAGGAATTTTGATTAACCAACTTGCAGCGGTAGGCTTTCATCCCAAGGAACTTATGTTCCATGTCAGGTTGGTATTTCAAAAAATATGTATTATATAATGTTATGTGATCTGACCCATTATCTTCTTAAATCATTGCGAATATTTTATACAATGTTTTATTCTTTGCCACGATTCTCACTTTGAGAATTTGTGGTTTGTATTTTTAAGTATTTTTTGTTTTCACTCGTACGTATTATAATCAATTCTTAAAAATTCCAAAATTCAAAATTTGTTTCAAGTTAATTTTGCTCAACTTCGTATTTTTCGCGTGTTTTTTCCAGAAAAAGAATGCCCCTTGTTGATATTGATAACATAGTTAAATCATTTAAAGTTTTTTTTAACATATCTAAGTATTACAATTAATGAACCAACTAATTCATATTCAAAATTATTATAAATTCGCTTGTCTTTGAACCATATAGAAAATACAATGTGCTGAAGTAGTTCCCAATATCCCAGCCCTGTAAGAGAAGTACTAAGACCATCCAGAGCGGGAAAAACGTTGTGTCCTCGTCCCAGGCACGTGCAATGCACGATTCAATCAAGAGTGAGGACACAAGCGGAGAGTTGGCACATGAGCCATGTCCCTGCATGCCATGCGGCATCCCCGCTCATATGGCACGCAGGGATCAGCCTCTTCTTATTTTTTTTTGCTAAACTATTTTTTTAGTTTGTTAAAAATATTTTTTTATGTAATTATGTAATTTTATAATTTGAAAAAATATGTAAATTTATGTGATTATGTAATCACACCTAATTTTATAATTGTATGTAATTATATAATTTAGCAAAAATTATGTAATTTTATTTAATTATGTAATTTGACAAACAATTGTAATTTTATAATTTGGCAAAAATTTTGTAATTATATAATTTGCAATTATTTATTATTTTCAAATTTAATAATTAATTATGTAATTTACATCTTTTGTATTTATAATTTGAATTATTTATAAGTATTTTTATTTTACAATTTTTTATTTTTGTTATTTTAAAATTAATTATAATTCTAAATTTGTAATTATATTCAAATTTAATACAATTAATTATATTAAAAAAAGAATGAAAGCTAATGTGGACATAAAGGGAGAGAGCAAGGCAGAGATGCATCTACAAAAGCCAAATTGAGTACATGAGCGAAGCTAACATAGACGAGAGAAAATAAAGGCTCGATGGTGCTTCGGAATCACGAGTGCATATGGTATAATGGAGTGGTGTCGTCATGAGGCATCCCGCATAGAGACAAAGTTATGAGGATCAAGATAAAGTACAGATTGGGGGCCTAAATGATGACAATAAGCTTATACCATTAGAACAAATCTGGGATCCAACCAGTTTTTCTTGCCAGGCCACCAAAACTAATTCATGGCCCCACCTGTATGTGCAAGATAGGCTAAGAAATGGACCACCTGGAAATTGACAATTGGCCGACTGGGTTTTCTCCCTTTGGGATCGTTGCCTATGATTCTGTACTGATGAGTCCATTTTTGCGTAACTATATCGTAATGCCTTGTTCCTTTTTTTTTTTTTTTTGAGTGAAAATGGCGATTTCATTTATAATTGATCAAGTTGTAACGCTAGTACATCCCTTTCATAAGCCTCCGCTACTACATCCGGGCAAATGGTAAAAAAGTGAGCTATTTCCGAGAACGGCCCCTCCAATTTTGCAAGCAAATGAGCCGGGATATTGACCGATCTCCGGGCAAAGCTGAAGTGAACCTCTTCGAAAGCTTTTGCATCTTCTCTGCAGTCCGCTATAAGAATGTCTAAATCGCTCCGATTCCGGGCTCCGGATTGAAGCGCTAGAACAAGCGGTTGACAGTCTGATTCAATTATAACTCTCGAGCAGGACAAATCAGCCGCTAGTTCAAGACCCAGTAGAACACCGTAACCCTCCAGGAGTGTAGGATGATGCACATCAGGGATGGTTCTGACCACCGCTTGAATGAAATTACCTCGATCATCTCGCGCAATCGCTCCGACTTGTCCACCCGAGATAGTCGAAGTTCCAGCGTCAGTGTTGATCTTGATAAATCCAGGCAGCGGTGGAGACCAGTTGGTGATCAAATCGGGATGGTTGGTCTTGGTCTTCGTGTGAGTCTTGATGAGCTTCCCATAATCCGATGCACTTCGTTCGGTGTTGGAGCATCAAAGACAAACCTGTTACGAATTTTCCATACGCCCCATAATGCAGCAATAAGTCGTCCACCTTCTGTTTTTCCTTGTCCAGTCACAAACTCTATCCATGCCAATAAGAAGGAAGGGAGGTCCTTCAAAGTAGAGGAGATCCCAACACTCGAAAGTAGATCTTTTGTCTTCGGACAGGTTATGAATAAATGTTCAGACATTTCTGGAGATGAGCGACAAAGGTCACATGTTGACACATCAATAATTCCCCGTTTCAACAAATTCTCCCGAACAGGTAAGTTGTTATCGAGAATCCGCCAAAGAAACGTAAGCAATTTTGGAGGGGCTTCTAGTTGCCAGCAGGAGTTCCAAAAGGCTTGGCCGATATTCTGACCTATGCCACCTTCATCCGAGTTGACATCTCGGTGGTACCCCGATCGAACACAATACTGTCCATCTTTGGTGAATTTCCACCTAAGAGTGTCTAACTAACTGCGTGGACTTAGGGGAATAGATATGATCCATTTTTTGTCTTCCTCGGAAAAGAACTCTTGCAATAGGCCTTCATTCCAAGTAACCGGGTTCCTCCCTATCAAATCAGAGACCCTTTGCAGCTTGTCCGACCTCGGAAAAACATATCTGGGGTGGCCAATGGGGGATTCCGGCAGCCATGAGTCCTCCCAAATGCCTTGTTCCTTTTAGACGCAAAGAAACATGCAAATTTAACCAGTCTCTCTGTGTTTTTATGTTTTTTTTATACCAGCCTTGTATCCAAATGTGTATTGAACTAATTAATTTAAACTTGAATTACATAAAATATTTAAAAATTGAGAATATTTTATAAACAAATATTTGACATTAATATATCTCAATGACTCGAGCTCGAAAAATCTTAATTAGTAGAAATAACTTTCTGATCTAAGAGGTTGCTATGGATATGTTGCAACATTAAATTCTTGGGTAAATTACATCTAGCCTTCTCAGGTTTGGACTATTGTACAATTTTCCCTCTCTAGTTCGCAAACTGATTAAAAAACTATTCTTAGTTTGGCAAAATTATACGATTTTCCCCCTAATGCCGGAACCGGAGCATTTCTCCGACGAAGAGCCACAGGAAATGACAGAAATACCCTTACACTAAAAAATAAAAAAACAAAAAAAAACCATCTCTCCTCCTCCTTCCTCCACCCTCTTCTTCCTCCCTGGGATCCACCGCCTCCTCGTTCAAAAACCAACCCACCAAACAATCAAAAGAACACAACGATCATTGTTCAAAAACCTAAAATTCCAGACCAGTTACAATATCCATAACAGATCCAAAAAACCTCATTGACCGAAATACCCTAATCATCGATTAGGTAAATCCAATCCAATTCATCGATTAGCTAAACCCAACCCCCTGATCCCAAAAAAGGATACTACCCCAAAATCAACCAAAACCTACATCAAGAATGGATCTTTCGGACACCAAAAGAAGCTGGACGGTGGAAAGGTCAGCCAGAGAGTGGTAGAAGTACGGTATCAGGCACAACCTCATCCTTCTCAATGAACCCTGACACAAACCCTTTTCGGGGTTCTTCAACAAACCAAGCACCCGAACCACTAGAGAATTCTTCAAGAGCCAGAACTTCTCATTGTAGAAGGACCCAAATGGGGAATCCTCGACCCGAACGGCGGCGCTGTTGTTGAATAGGTCACGGAGATTGTTGCCGGACGAGGAGGTAGACATCGTCGAAACAGAGAGCTGCCGCCACCCTCCTCCTTACCTATTTCTTTATCTCTCTTTTCGTCTCTTCTTTATGTTGAATGAGAGCTCCATTTCCAATCGTCTGGTTCCAGCTTGAAGTTCTTATCACTTGTGGTTTATGGTTTCGATTGATTGGAGGAAGAGAAAATAAGAGTTCTTGAAGGGAGATGTTTGAGTAAATTATGGTAAATTTATCCAATTTTGAGTAAATTAGGGTTCTTGAGGGGAGATGTTTGATGTGGCCATGACTGTAGATATTGAAAATGGGTTGTTCTGGGTTTGTGATTTTGTTGATCGGAGGAAGAGGAAGTGGAAGGAAAAAGGAGGAAAGAAGAAGGAGGAAGGAAGAAGGAGTTTTTTTTTTTGTTTTTTTGTGTAAGGGTATTTTTGACATTTCTCGTTCCTACTCGCCGGAGAAATGTTCCGGTTCCGGCAGAAAGGGGAAAACGTATAATTTTGCCAAACTAAGAGGAGTTTTAAATCAGTTTGCGAAATACAGGGAGAAAATAGTCTATTTGTTTAAACTAAAAGGGGTCAGATGTAATTTATCCTAAATTTTTTATTATTGTATTAACTTGAAAGGTACACAGCCACTTGCTGTGGCCAACATAAAAAAAAGCGTAACACTCTGTAAAAGGTGTTGGAGGATGTGTTGTAGTACTCGAGCATTCTTATGTATAAAGTGACTGAGACTATATTTTTCATATATAGTGCAAGTAAATGGTCCTAATAATTTTGAAAGTTGGAAATTGGCTTACTATGTTTAGAGTAGTTTGACGTTATATTTATTTGGGGAAAGTTCACACATGGTTATGTTGGTTACATTTTTTTTTGAAATGATCCTATATTTTGTAAACTAATTGTTTTATCATGTAATTCTTATATTTTCTGATTCAGAAGTTCAGATGGTATTCCGCGTCAAAAATTGACTCTTGAAACTAAAAATTAAGACTATCGGTGACAGTTGTGAGGGTTTGGGGGAGTTAACACAGTAATTTTATTTTTTAATTTAGTTAATCTGCTGTTTACGATAATCGGTGGGGAAACGGCGACTGTAGCAGTCCGATTCCGGTTATGGAGACGCCTCTCTGCTCACTGCCCCACTCAGCTTCCTCCACTTTCCGAGCAAGCTCCAATGGCGACGGCGACGGCGGCTGGTTCGGCATTTCTACGTCCAGGTTGGATATTCTTTTGATGAAGAAGAACAGTCCCCACTTGAAGTGAGGGAGGAAGGAATTGGTGGTTATGTTGCAGAGAAGAGGAGGGTAGTCCTCGCTTGTACATGGGGGCTTGTGGGGAGAAGTGAGGGGCTATTTGAAAAAATTATAGGGTTAAGTCATATTTAATACCATGTGGTTTCAATTTTTCAAAACAAAGATCATGCGGTTGCAAATTGGGAATTAGGTATCTTGTGATATACTCACTTTCTTCCGGGCAGGTCTGAATTTGCTACCCGACAATTCAGACCTGGCAAATTTTGTTTATGGTACTTAATTTTTTATTAAATTTTCAAAATACCCCTCTTCCCAAACCAAGTTTAGACAATTTTTCAACGACCTAGATCATGAACATCACAATCCCAATTTTCATAATAAAAAAAAGGGCAAACCCTAATTAATTCTGACGTCCAATAAACCTCATCGACCTAACAAGAAAAGGGCAAAAATCGAAACAAAAAGATGGCCTTGGCGAAGGGGAAGTTCATGGTGACTCAGGCGTTGGGGAAATCGGTGCTCCTGACCTCCATCACGGGGTTCTCCGGGGTAGAACATCAACGACGCCAGGTTTAGCATTGTTTGCGTCTGTATAAACATGGACCGCCTCTGCTGCTACTGCTGAGCCCACCTGGACCATCTCGAAGACGATCTCACACCGGGAAATAATGATGTCGAGGCGGTAGAGAATGAGGAGACACAACGGTGCGGCGCCGAAGGAGGAACGTTTTGGTGCCCGATCGGAGCTGTGAAAGGGGGAATCCTCCGGCAAGCTCGCGAGGATATTAATTTCACTAGGTCCAACAAAAAATCGACCTCACTCTTGAAATAGGTTAGGATTTTTGCTTGGTTTTGGTCAGTCGAACGACCTCCTCAGCCATGGAGATGGTCGAATAGAAAATTAATGGATTGAATTAATGGAGTGGGTCGAGGTGCGGCAAAATTTGGTATCTGTGTACTTTTCCTCCTGGGAATCAAATTGTGGCCATATTAAAAAATTGATGGATTGAATTAATTAGGATTTGGTTTGGGAAGAGAGGGATTTTGAAAATTTAATAAAAAATTAGGTACCATAAATAAAATTTGCCATGTCAGAATTGTCAGGTAGCAAATTCGGACCTGCCCGGAAAAAAGCGAGTATACCACAGGGTACCTAATTCTCAATTTGAAACTACATAGTTTTCACAAGGTACTAAATATAACAACCCAAAATTATAGTAAGATAAGACATTAAAATAATGTTTAATTCATGCTACTCGTTTAAAAAAATTGATGTGATATGTCACGTCGTTCTTAAAATGACATATTTTTTAAGTTCAAAATCAATTTTGGTTCACGATGTCGTCATTCAAACCTCCGAGACAAAAAATTTGGAAATCAGAGCATAAAAAAATTTATTTCCAAAATCAGATTTTTAACCCGTTATTGTTCAAGAATTTAATGTCATGACATGTTGGTTGTCAAAATCGGATCAAACTTTATCATAATAAATTTTGTTTGAATGAAAATGTTGAAACACATTACTAATTACCATCTAATCTAACATCTAACATCACCTATGGGAGGATGGAAGACGAGGAATTCTTATTCCATTATGAGGGGCATTCCTTCACATAAATTGACTTTGTACAAGGGCTTATATGGTTATATTCACATATGTACTTAGTTCTTCAGCTTTGAAGCTAAGTTTCTGATTCAAGGACATTGCTTTTCTGTTCTTGGAACTAAATCAGATGGTTCCTGGAACCCAATATCTTCAACATCCCCAGCTGTTTTGGACTGCCTTCTCTTGCTGATCTCTTCCACCAACGACTGGTGCAGCAACTGGCTACGAACATCTACTAGTGATCGATTCCTCGTTAGCCTACGGCTGCCCATAACCTTCCTAGAGCTCGAACCTCCGCAATGGGACTCCATCGATGCTTTGCAATGCTCATAAGCAGTAGCAGCAAGTTTTGGGATGACGTCTGACCTTGAGTTCTGAAGAGGGCAGAACCTAGTTGAGTTGTGAGTCCTTGCCATTGGATTAATGTAGTTCAAGTTGGAATATGATCCTGAGTGTGAAGAGCTTTCAGAGCTAGCATCATCATAAAAATCATCTGCAGAAACATAGTAAAATCATTCTGAATCGAAGGTTCGACTGCCAATTAGTCGTCTATCGGAGAGAATCTCACATCAATATTTATAAGTGTGGATGATCCACATACTCAGAATTCCACATCAAAAGTGACAAGAGGTGGATTATCCGTACTTATAAACAGGCCAAACTGATGTGAGATTCTTTCTAACAGCATCAACTAAACCTTGAATCTTAAGGCATATCATACCTTGAGTCAAATGTCGCATTGTTCCTGATAGGGAAGCCTGAGATGATGAGAAAGAGGAGAGTGAATGGAAAGGATGATCCAGTCCATCCTCTTCGTCGTAATCGAATGTATGGTAGGCTTCAATATGGGACAATTCGGGTCTCTTCCGATCAGGCACTAAAGCCAAAATCTCACCTTCTATCATGTCAGCAATTTCCAGGGGCTCCCAGTTGTCTATCTCCAGCTCCTTGACCATCTCCATCGCAACATCCATCGGCGTGTCGTTTATAATATCGAAAGGGAAGTAAATGTTCCTAAGAGAACCTAGAAAATAGCAGCGGGTGAGAAGTCCATATCAGACCAAAACGAGTGTCCGAAAAACAGGATCGAGCTTACCATCTCTGTTAGCAATCTGCACTTTGAGAAAGATTGTATCATCTTCTGGGTTCAGCTTCCCGGTGATTGTCATGTCTGTTTTATGCTGATTGTCATGAAACTGCAGCCTTTCCATTTCCTTCTCATTTAGAAACGGCTTCAGCTTTGCAGTGTGGCTGTGTGGTAGTAACAGAACTTCGGGTGCTAAAAACGGATCAAGTAGAAGCTCTTTCGCTGACAATCTCTGTGACGCGGGTACTAGGCACTTGCTGATGAACTGCTGCGCTTCCAAGTCCTTGATCTGGTAGAATGCTGCTGGTAGCTTCCCCTGAATCATAACAGATGCATTTGGGTCAACACAATCTAGCTTCGAAATAGCTAGAGTTTTTTTTATCAGGAAGTTGAAACTTACAGAGGTCACTTTCTTGTATATCTGGGCCGGGTTTGTGCATTCGCTGTACGGGTAGTCAGATGTCAGCATCTCGAGGACACACATTCCAAACGAGTAGACATCAACCAGTTCGTTGTAATCCTCTTCGTACAACTCCGGAGCCATGAACTCAGGTGTGCCTATAACGCTATGCGCGGATTGAGAACCCTGTAGAATCGCCGCAAGGCCTAGATCGCCGATCTTGACTTGCCCGAGATGGCCATTGACAAAAATGTTGTCACATTTTAGATCTCTATGAATAACTGGAGGATCATGGCAATGTAGATACACTAAACCATCTAATATCTGTCTAGACCAGCTCTTAATAGCTCTCATATCCACTCTCCTGTACTTTCTCCTGTACCTGCACAAACAAACAGAGCATTTTCACTTCGGCTCGTGCCTAAACTCGCCCACTAGCATGCACATTTCGATACTTACTGTCTGAGAGTTCCTGAGGTGAACATTTCGGTTATGAAGTTGAATGTCTTGCGGTCGACATCGATCCAGGACGTGTGGAACCGGATGATCGAGCGGTGCTTGAGGGTGCTGAGGAGATGAACTTCGGAGTACAGACGCTGCAGGTCCTCTGGTGATCTTAGGACCTCGTTTAAGTTGACTTGGCTCCATGCCACTTCCATTCCTAGTACCTCATCGATTGCCTTGTACACTGTCTTCATTGCTCCCTGGCCAAGGACTTCATCAAACTGCTCATTCAGAAAACATCAACATAGCATCATTACATGTTTTAAATTCTCGGGTTTTTAACACTACTATATCTTCATGTCCCAACACATAACACACATAGTTGAACTTTTCGTTAAGCTAAGAACAACATTTACCAACTAATTTTTTGGAATCTTTTTGATTTTTTAAAATGCAGGAGTGTTATAATTTATCGAGTAAATTTGGCGATGACCAAAAAATATTGAACGATTTGGTTTACCAACTTCACCATGAGAATAATATTTATGAACCCAATAAATGCATTGACTACCATTTATTAAATCATGTTTAGACCAGTAATATTAAATTCGGTACACTTGTATTATAATTTTCTTTTTTGGGGGTAAAGGTATGTGCTGTCAATTATTGCCATTAAAAAATGTGCAAAGGTACCTCCCTAATAATCGCTTAGATTCTTGACTTCCCTAATATAAAACTAATTCGAATGAAGTCCGCACCATTAAAATATTAGGATTATCGTCACAGATTCGACAAAAAGTTGTACGTGTGGATGCCATGCGAACCAATAAACTGATTGAATCAGCAAAATTGATACACTTGTTTTTTGCATTGTTTATGAATTCTTGAGAACTGATTCAAGGGGATTTTCTTTTGAAGTTCAAATTGATGATATGTGCTATTATTGTGTGAGAACTGAGAAGCATATTGATAACAGTGAGTGCATTTACTCTTAATTAATTTTAGGGTTAAAACACATTTGACACCAAGCAAAAGTATGCGAATTAGTCGACGAAAGTTAATTTAAGTGATATGAAATTTAAATTAGCTATGGTTATGACCTTTATAACATTGTTTACGGTAAAAGAACTTAGTAAAAAAATTAACATTTATAATAAAAAAAAAACTTACCAAAAAAATTAATATCTGGTCCTAAAATAAGTTTTTGATATAGGGGACAATGGGAGAGAGCTGTTTTGGTAACTATTTAGGTAAATTTTCATTTATTTCAAAAAACATTAAAAAGTTACGCAGTTTTATCTGAAATTGTGTAAGAAATACTATTAAAATGGCCAACCAAAGTACCAAACATAGCTTTATTTTTTCCATAGAAGTTTTTATAATTTATAGAGTTTTGTATATAATATCCATAATGAGAGTACTTAAGAAAACTTCTACACAATCTAGTAAATTGTCTTAAAGTTCCAATCTAGAAATCTTTAAGTAACTCCGAGTGCAGTTATATCGACTAGATTTTTTTTTTGGTAGAAAGTTATATCGCCTAGATCAAGTAGTTAAGAAAGAAACTATGCCCTTAGTGAATGTGTGTTGATATGATGATATGTGGTTCCAATATCCAAAAATTCAATACTCCAGTGATAAAAGTTAGACCAAAATTTTGAGATTCAAGTTTTTGAAACAGAATTCTAATTATGGAGGAGTAAGAAACTACTTTTCAAGAAAACGCTCTTTAGAATGAATATGTAATCATCTCAATGGGAAATGATATAAAGGGTAAAACAGCTTTTCTTTCAAACTTTTGCCTTATCCAGCTACCATGAGTTCATTTGATTCATATGCACATCTATAAATAAAACAACATAAACTAACATTCCAAGCTCAACGACAATAGGGCACAATGAATATGCAAACCGAAATTAATCAAAACTACTCATCCCAATAAATATCGATACCCGACCAAAATATATAAACTAAGATGTAATTCGTTTGGTATTATACCTCTCACATGTATTTACTGACACGATTACTTCCGATTTACTCGAGTGAAAAAGAACTTACCCGAGCGTATCGACCAGTTGGATCGGTCTCGGCGTATGTTCCATTGTCGACGTCCCTGCCTCCATTCTCGCCATCTCCAGCTTGCTTTTGGTGCCTAAACATTTTTTTTTTCGTAAGCTTATCCCTTGAGAGAAATAAAAGAGGTTGCTACTTGGTTGAGGAATAATACAAAACTTGTGGAAACTTTTTATCTAACTAATAAAGTGCACTAATATACAAAGGTTGACTTCTAAATCCTTGGCTTTCCTTCGTGGTTTTCGTAGGAGAACACACCAAATAGAACCCAAAAAAGCCTCGAATAGTCAACCCTTAACATGATCCAAGCCATCTCCGCTGCTGCAAGAGAGAAATTGTAGTTCTTGGCAACCATTTGGAGGCTAATACTTATGAGAAAATCCCACAAAAAAGAGTAAATATAATTGGGATTTTGTTTCTCTCTTTTTTTTTCAGGTGGTAGGCAAGAGAGCTACGGCAACTTGAGAGGTTGATATCAATTTTGAGAGGATGTTGGTGTCTGTCTCTTTCTTGGGGAATTTTGGAATTTTGTCCTACGAGAGAGTATATATTCTTGTACTTTGGAGAGTTATACAAGCGACATCATGGTACATAATTTGGAAAAGTATTTGGAGGATGAGGAGGTGTGTCTGAATTTGAAGAACCGGTGGCTGAACTTAGGAGGAGACATTCGTGGATGCTATGAGGTTAAAAAAAAGATGGGACAATTTGGAAATCCAATTAGGATTGATGAGAATTAATGAATGTTCTTGGAAGAGAGAGAGGGAGAGAGAGAGAGTTGGGAAAAGGGACGACTAAGGAAACCCAGAAAAGGGATCGATGGATGCACCAAGTTACTTATGTTTGATGAATTAATAGTGGTGTGCTTGAGAAGGATGTTGAATTCTTTTGGTACGACATTTTTTTATACTATTTATTAGACGAGATATTTATTAAATTGAAGATAGAGTTTTAGGCGATTTTTTTTTTGCTCATAGATTATATTGAAAAACTAATAATTTAATTATTAACATTTAATATGAAATCACCATAATAAAATTACACATATATTGTGTGAAAAAAATTAAGTGATGGGGTGGGGCCATGTAGGCAATGGTTGACTACAAGGGATTATGATGATGAATACTTGCAAATGGCGGTGTCAGAGTGATGTATTATTGTTGTTCTTTTTGAGGTACAGGTGCCATTTGGGCAGGAAGGACTTGCAATGAAACAACGATGAGGGAGAAAGATTCCCACTCGAGCATAATCAATTGCTATGTGGTTGGAGGAGGAAAAGTTGGTACAAATGAAATGATTCAGATTTGTCTAAATGCATGACTGAAATTTAGAAATTGTTAGTTGAGTTTTTCTAGCCAAGAATTGAGGTTAGTGTCAATTTATATAAATTCTATTAATATAAATTTGGAATTCATTAATTGAGTTTTTCTGGCCAACAATTGAGTTTAGTGTCAATTTATATAAATTCCTTTTTGAAAGTAAATTCTAGGGATAATTGCCCTCGCCCCCCTGGGGTTTGCGGAAATTAGTGATTCAGCCCCTCTATTTTTTTTATTATTATTTAGCCCCTCTAGTTTGTGAAAATGGTATTATTTAGCCCCTATCACCGGAATCCGGCCATTTCTCCGGCGAAAATGGACCTGAGATGACGAAAATACCCTTTTCCTTTAAAAAAGTAAAAAAATAAATTGAAATACAATCGTAACTCGTATTGAGCTGAAATTTTTCATGAAGCATCCTAAAAATATACATTATTTACGTAAAATATTTCAAAAATTTTGGAGGGAACAGAAGTATTTTTTTTATTTTCCAACGTGCCAAAATTTTGTAAAATTATATAAAATAGAACATTTGTCTAATTGGGCCTAAACTTGTCCCATATTTTTTTACTTTTTAAAGGAAAAGGGTATTTTCGTCATCTCAGGTCCATTTTCGCTGGAGAAATGGCCGGATTCCGGTGATAGGGGCTAAATAATACCCTTTTCACAAACTAGAGGGGCTAAATAATAAAAAAAAAATAGAGGGGCTGAATCACTAATTTCCGGTGATAGGGGCTAAATAATACCCTTTTCATGATGCAGAATGTACAACTATCATTGGAGTTGCAAAGGGTAGATTCGTCAAAATTTTATCACACAAAAATTCAAACAACAAAGCTGGGCAAAGTAAGAACATTTCGTTAGAAACACTTATCTTGATATTCAAATATCTTATACAAATCTATTAATGTTAAGTTCTCGATCATCAAATTAAAATAGTAAGACAACATATAGACAGAGCATAACTCATGGTCAAGTAATTTTTTGTATGCAATATGAGATGAGACTCTAGCACGAGAAAAAAGCACTTTGAAGATATATAATCTTAAACAATAAAAATAATTGATTGCTGAATTTTTATTATAATTTATAAGTGATTTATTTTACTATTTTAGTTGTGATGTGAATAATTTTCAAATTCAATGTTGGAATACAATTGCACATGAATCCGTAGAGTGTTGTAATTCATATTTTATGCTATGAGTTGTTATATTTTTATTATTTATCTTATATAACTGCACAACAATCATATATAGGTATTTATAATAGTATATGCTCATTAAAGTAGAATCTCCCTAAAGTAATATTGGTAGGATCATAGAAAAATATCACTTTAGAGAAGTTATCATATAAGTGAAGTTTATATTTTTAAAATAATAAAATTGAAATTTTGAATAATATATATATATATTCTTTTTATATTCAAACTACATAAATCTTAAGTTACAATGTTATTTAAAATATTGTAATTATTTAAGATATACTTTTACAACAAGTTGACCATCACACAAATTATTTAAAGATAATTTGAGAAAATGAATGATGATATAAAATTTATAGGTAATATAACACAAAAATAATATCTTAAATTAGTTTTTGAATTTTGTAGTGTATGTAAAATATATGTATTTATCAACGAATATTACTTTCTGCAATAGTTGAGACATAAATTTATCAATAAGATTCTTTAGAAAATTATCAACTACTATGATATATGAGTTTCATATTATTACACTAGTCTCAACTCGAAATCGATTTTTTCTTATCAATTTAGAGAACTTATTACTTTAGAGAAGATTAATTTACAAAAAATTTATATTATAATATTGTTATATGTAGAATTGTATTTCAAGAAATAATCCCTAAAAGAAATTATACCTATTGTGTCATGGTAACACCCAAAATATTTGATAGACACACTATATTTTTATAATGAACACTATATAATTATGTAACCAATCAAATAACACCTAAAACTCAAAAAATTTAATTAGCTTAGAATAATTATTTCGTTAATCAGTTAAAATATTTGTTGGTTCTATTTATAATGGAAACTTTTGGACTTGAGCCCATTTAGGCTAAGTCAAGTCCAAGAAAAAGGGGAAGAGGTGGAATGACGTCAGCACTTACATCATCGCTGACATCATCCCTGCCACTTGTCAACTCCATGCTTTGTGTGGCAAAGCAAGTAGGAGGGACTTTTTCTCTATAAATAGGGAAGTCCCTGTGACTATTTCGTAAGTTTGTCACCCCCACAGCTTTATCCACACAAAGAGAAGGGTCAGAATTATGATTCAGTCCCTATAAGTCTTAGAATTTGCGAATCAAGGCCATTCGTGGAATAAATGTTCACGTATCTAATCCGTTCGTGATCGTGAACCAACCGGTAGCAATACCTCGTCACAACAGTCCTTCGGGAATATGCTACAACAAGTAAGTCTTGTTTTAATTAACGTATTAGTTCGTTGATTGTACGGAGGATTACTTCACGATTATGCGTTAATCGCCAATTAAATCCTTCAATTGGTATCAGAGCAAGCTTAGGTATTGTTCAGGTTATTTTATGATATT
This sequence comes from Hypericum perforatum, assembly GCA_012979155.1. Taxonomy (NCBI): domain Eukaryota; kingdom Viridiplantae; phylum Streptophyta; class Magnoliopsida; order Malpighiales; family Hypericaceae; genus Hypericum; species Hypericum perforatum. The sequence goes on along the minus strand of SOPF01028832.1, from coordinate 26,817 downwards.
TAGAATCAAATTTAATTGTGATTATTTGATCCCAAAATCATATTTAATGTTAATTTTGGTGAAAATTGTATTCTATTGCCTTAATTATAATTAGATTTATAACCTAGGGACTAAATTGAAGTTTGCCTTTCGCACGGATAAATGATTTGTCCTTTTTCCCGCACGCGCGAGAACTTTGGTACTGGATTGAACTTTGTTTTTCGCGGCTGTTGTGACTGGTCCTCGGGCTGCGAATGCGTGAACCTCTTGGGATTAAACTGTAATTTGCCAATCCCAGAGAACCCTAAAATTGGCGATTTTCCCCAAATCACTCTCTCAACAAATCTGACCATTTCCGAGCATTTCGAGACCTGCAACAAGTCGGTATTGACTCTCCGATGACTCCCTGATGATGTGTCGTCGAGTTTTCTTCGTGTTTGGTCGTTGTTGGCTTGTTTTGGACGATTTCAAATCCGAAGATGCTAGAGAGGAGAAGTCAATAGCGAGGGAGCTCGGAGGTACGAGTGGCCATGAGTATGGTACCACCATGTTTGGGATTCAATAGTGAGTCGATCCCGACCGATGGAAGTCACCGACTCGCCATCATTATCGAGCTCTCGTGTTGATGGACGACGGTCTTCTTTTTCCTTCGAGGAGAGAGAAAATGAGTGAGAGGAAAGAGAAAGGGGAAAGAAAATGAGAGGGGCAAAATTGTCATTTCATGATTTTCGCAAATTAATTTATACCCCAGGTCAATTTCAAATTGAACTGGTTGAATTGGACTAGTTTAATGGTTCGACTCACCCGATTTTGGTTAATTTTGACTGTGAGTCAAACTTGGTTTATTGGATGGATTTTTTTATAGTTTGGTTGAATAAAATATATTTTTATTCAATTAAAATTCTGAAAATTACAGATTAATTTCTAAATTAATTTTTTAAAGCTATTTTGATAATTTTAAAAACTTGAATATATTTCAAATTAGTTTTAAAATATATTTAAGAGTTCTTCAAAATTAGGTTTTGAACTTAATTTTGAACAATAAATTGACTAAATTGTTTATAAGTTAACATAAGTCATTTAATATTGAAAAATATGTATATTTTTTAATATGTTTGATTTCGAGTCATATGGACTTGAATATCAAATTGAGTCTTATTGAATAAATTAGATTTTATTTAATTACATAAAAGATTTTAAGTTAAATTTTAATTAGGTTTGGCTTGAAAAATTATCAAGATAATTTTCAACAAACCTAATTTTTCGGATATGTTCGAAAAATATTTTTTGAGGTATATGTACCAATAAAAATATAAGAAATAATATGACTTATTGATTACGTATTATAGCTCAATTGTGAACAAATTCTTGCTATAAGACATCATCATTTTTGATCGGAAAATATGTTTTTTAATCCTTGGGAAAAATACGAGTATTTATCTTAAGACTTTTGCATTGTGTTGCAAGTTTACGATGATATTTTTTGAGAAAATTCTCAAGTGCTTTACGTTTGTCACGTGTTGTGATTAGATGCAACACAAATGACTAGATATTGATGTGTCATATCTAGTTATAGGAATATAAGAATTGTATGAAGTTAATGAAAGTAAACTTAACTTCTGTTCATAATAGGATACATATGTGTGTCTGAGCTAGAAGTAATGACTGTAGAAGAGTATTAGCGCAAAAATGTTCAAACATCTTCTAGTGTTGACGAAGATGAGAAAATTATAAAAATTTTCTATTTTTGAACATGGCATGTTTAAAGGCATTTTGTAGCGTCTAGTTGGATAATTGAGCATAAAAAGTGAATTTTTTTGTGAAAATTTCCTTTTAATGCTCAAATGTAGTTACAAAGTTGATGATGTGTATGTCACTTTTCAATTGGGGAATATAATTGTGAATTTCCTTATCCTTGTACTTTTGGATCATAGGATCCATGCCAATTCAAGTCATGTAATCTTTAGACCCTCCTTATTTTGCATAAATCATTTAAATTTTTGTTAAGTCTTGTCAAAAATTCTTAAACATTTGTGTTTAGAACTTTGTGTATTTATCATGGTTATTTATCATGCAGATATATATTATCTTGGTTAAATAAATCATTTATTTAATAACATGATTATTACCATGAGAAAGATCCACTTGTATTTACTATCAAAGAACTTAGAATGATTAGGGTATGAGATTAACTCTCAGAGTTGTGCGGGGAAACATACCCGTGACTTACTTCAAATCTGAGATAGTCAAGGACTTTAATCATTCAGAGTTATAGCGTATAGTAAATTACTTTGTATTGTAATTCTTTACATACAATATTCTCTCATAATTTTCTTTAAGCTATATGAATAGCTATATGTTGGAAGAACATTAGGTTCTATAGACTATGATTATCATTGCGGTCTAATATGAGAATGTGCTCAATTTATGAGTTGATTGCTTAACGATAATGTCTTTATGTAAGATATTTAATGCAATTAACAAGCTAGCTAAGGCTGGTTATATACTTAAACGTTAAGCATAATAATTATTTCATGCCTACAAGTTTTGATCATGTGACTGGCCCAAATGAATGTTGATAACATTTGGCATTTTATATGAGTTGTCACCTTAAGCTTAAAGAGAATTGTCTCTTAGCAAAGTCTATCCTGCAGTGTATGTGACTTGAGTTTGTTCCAGTGGGAGCAACAATAAGGTTGACCAAAACTGTTTGAGGCAAATGGAATAGTTAAGAAATAAAAGAATAAGAACTAAACGAACTAAACCCAAAAGAAAAGTTCAGAGGGTAGGTGGATTTATATGTCTGATATTTCTGGAAAGAAATATTTTAACTGTTTGAAGATATGGTATTTTGCCATAAGTTGCATTGCCAAGACAATTATTCAGTTCTCTTGTGAGTGAATTAAATTTGTCTAGATCTATTCTTCTACCTGAATATCAATTGAGTAATTGATTCAGTTGAGACAGACCATGTGACAAAGATGTGTGAATCTTTGTTAAATCCCAATAAGCATTGATTGGAGTAAGTTCCATCAATATTGGTTTATATACATGAGTAGAAGTTGAAGGAATTGATACAATCAAATTGTGTATGTAAATTCTGCTTCTACATGACGTGTTATATACTCTATGTTCGTTCAAGTTTAAATGGCTCTTAGTTTCTGTTAGGTAGTTGAGTAAAATACATTGAGTAAAATTCTAGATAATCCTTTATTTATGGTAGTTATTAATAAATAGATTCTCATTTGGAATGTTGATCTATGTGATTTACATTACAATTATTTTTCTGTGATCATAACTTAACGTCTGAAGTTGATGTCAAGTTATGTTATTCTAGAATGGACTATGTTGGTCTGGAATACATGATTGTCCAATTAAAGTAGAACTAAAAGGTAATTTGGTGAAGACCAAATTTACCTACATGTCAACACTTTTAGAATAGAAAAAAAGTCATGAGATCTATTCACAAAATAACTAGATTTATTCGTTAGTTTTATTAAATTCGTTCTGAATTATGTGGTCAAGACTGTGAGAGTAGATCATCTTGCGCCCATTTGTGTGAGTATCTTACAAAGAATGTCTTTGTGAAATGCTTACAAGTATCAAATAAGTTGATACATGTTTGAAAGTGAACAAATCAAATGGGAAAGTGATCGTTTGTACCACATAGTATTTTTTGGAAAATATGTTTTTTCAAAATTAATATAGGTGAGTTAAGACCCGCCTTATATGAAACTGATAAGTTAAGATCATCTGGATCACTCCTCCCGAATGGGAGGATTTTGGAGGAAAATATGTTTAACCACCTCTAGTTGATCCGAAAGTTCATGATCCCAATGATCTTCATCTCAGTGGGAGTATGTGAGATTTATGGCTTAGTAGGAGTAGGATTCTAAACTTCAGTAGGAGTTTGAATAAAACTTCTATAGGATATAAATTCTAGTTACGATGGATATGTGAGATATTTATCAAAACTGGAAATTCATAAAGCTAAAAGAATAAGTTTTTCCATGCCAACGACTAAAGGTTGAAAGTATGAAAAATGTTCTCTTGTATAAAGATACAAGTGATACTTCTTTTAGCAAATCCTATAAGGAGGGGTGAATATGATACCCCGTATATATACTGTGTGAAAGACTTAAGTGATTTGGTTGTTACTATCCATACCAACAAGGTGTACCTTCTTTTTTGGCACACATCCTAAAAGAACTCCAAGGTTAAATGCGTTTGTCCGAGAGTATGATCAGGATGGGTGACCTTCTGGGAAGTTTTCTAGGGTGTGTGCAAGTGAGGACAAAGCATGCAGAAAAGACCCGTATTGGTATATTGGAACCAATAAGTCAAATCACGGGACATTACAGAAAAGTAGCCCACTCACATGAGTGTTTACCTCAGTGGGAGTCAATGTGTTAATTCCTTGTTGAGATGAGGCAGTTTTATGAACATCATTACATCGAGTGTCTGTTCTAAAATGTTGATGCCGTCTAGCTTAACTACAAGATAAGTTCTTGTTAAAAGTACGAGATTTGTGTATGCTAGCATTTGTTGCTGCACAGGATTTTTGGTAAATCCGAGTGATAAGAAATAAGTGGAACTTATCATTTATCTATCTTGAAAGCCTGGAGCAGTTTTATGTAAACTAAGGCTGTTGTTCTGTAAAACATCGAGGACGATGCTCTAGTATGATGTTAATTTGTGTTATACATGCGCTCCTTTTTAGAGGAATGAATATCATAGGACGTGGTTAGTACTACGTTTGCTTAGTCAACCAATGGATGGGAAATCATAGAGTGATTTCTGTTTTCCTGGTGTGAGACCAATTTCGAAAACTTGTTTTTCGGAGACACTATCCTTATGATCCTTAACGTATTTCGAAAGTATGATTTTGTGCCACTAGCTTGGAAAGTCTATGAAAAGGTCATGATTCATAATTTGACCTAGCAAGGCTGACTAGAAAAGCATGCATTATCATGATCGAAGAAATACTTATAAAGGAGAAGGTTCTTCATCGATCATATTCCTGAGATTCGTAGTTCTGGTGCACCTATTGTATTATATGTAATACAATAGTGAACGCGAACAATTTGTTTGAAATCACATGCGATAACAATGGGATATGAGATGAGGCCTAGGATAAGGCATACGGTACGTAATGAGGATATCGAGATGCTACAATTCATGTGGCCATTGTGTGTGCTCTTGAGTTTAGCTATCCACACTCGATGTATGCTGGTCGCATGAAATCCTTGCTAAGTAAAAATCTGAGACTTTGTTGACTATGGTCAATAAAGTGTGAGTGGGAGATTATTGAGCTTAGGGCTCAAATTACATTCATTATTTTAACTGTGATCAATAATGAATGAGTGGGAGATGTTGGACTTGAGCTCATTTGGGCTAAGTCAAGCCTAAGAAAAAGGGAAGAGGTGGAATGACGTCAGCGCTTATGTCATCGCTGACGTCATCCCCGACACTTGTCAACTCCATGCTTTGTGTGGCAAAGCAAGCAGGAGGGACTTTTTCTCTATAAATAGGGAAGCCCCTTTGACTATTTCGTAAGTTTGCCACCCCCACAGCCTTATCTACACACAGAGAAAAGTTAGAATTACGATTCAGTCCCTGTAAGTTTTAGAATTTGCGGATCAAGGCCATTCGTGGAATAAATACTCATGTATCCGCTCCGCTCGTGATCGTGAACTGACCGGTAGCAATACCTCGTCGCAACGATCTCGGGAACACGCTACAACAAGTAAGTCTTGTATTAATTAACGTATTAATTCGTTGATTGTACGGAAGATTACCTCACGATTATGCGTTAATCGCGAATTAAATCCTTCAGAAACTATAGTCGTCTTTCGGTCAGAAATATGTAGATATATATAATACCCAAAATTGATTCAAATAAAAGATAAGGAATATCCAAATATACCGCTTGATACAAGAGAATCAAACAAAATCTGGTGCACCGGTGGTTGCAGTCGCAGCATGTGAGGGTTGAACTTTGATTTCATTTTTCAGAACTTTGACCTATTCGTAATATATACTAAAAACTAAAAAGTAAATAGCTATCCCCTCGATGATACCTAAGATTTTTGTAAGTCCGTCTAAAGAAATATTGTCATATATACTTACAATTTTTTATGTCTAGAATTGTTACTATCTAACTTAGCTGTAATTATTATCTCAATTTCTATTTTTCGTTTATAAAATTTATATCAAATCTTTTTAAATGAATTCAATTTTGTTAGACAAAACTTCCATGAATTATCCGTTACCGTCCTATTTCTTGTCATGCGTGTAGTCAAGAATCAAGATAATTGACCAGAGAAGATGCATATCGCCAGAGTGTTTTGAAATAGGGTTTTCCGTTCGATTTTTGGTGAGGGATAGAAAGCTTCGAGAAGATGAGAGGACTTATCTTTTCCTGTAATTTGAATTAAAATAACGAAGGCTCGATTATAGTGCGGTTGTCATATCATGTCATGAAATGTTTGAAACTTTTTCCATACGGATACGGGTTGGGCTTCTTCTCACAGATTATATTATGGTAGGAATTGATTTAGTGATTTTCAAATCATAATTGAATTAAAATGAAACGGACGTAATATTGGAAGTTATATCCGAAAATGTATTTTCCATCAAACAGTAGGTGTCTTTCGTTCTGATGCGCAAGGCCTAAACTCAATAATTCGTAAATTTAGCTCTTGTTCGTAATTTTTTTTTTTGCGGGTAAACTTTTGTATACTTTCTTTCATCATCATAAAAAGAACTTACCTAACAACGGTGGTATCAACACATAGTAGCGGGTGCTTGTTTGGCCAAAAGATGTTAAAGAATTGTATAGGATCCTACCAATATTACTTAAGGGAGATTCTACTTTAATGAGAATATAGCGGGGTGCAACACATAGTAACGGTGGTATCAAATAATCGTGATTTTATAGAATCTACAGGTTCACACTTGAGTATTTTGCATTTGATAATTTTTTAATTAAAAAATTAAAAAATTGTATATAAGATTCAAAATTTTACACATTTCATATATTACAGGTCAACAATCAATGAGAAAAATTGTATATGCTCTGTAGTGTAAAACTTATTTCGATATTTTTTATAAAAACTTCTTGATAAAGAAAAATATTTTATATTTTGAAAACAAAGCTAAGCGGGGGTTTTAAATAAACTATTAAAAAGCGAGGATAATTTTGGTCATTACTATATTGATATATAATCAATTAATATCACTTATTTACCATGTAGGAGAAAAAAGTATGACATGAAAGGCTATATAGGACGTGCAGTTCCATGATTTCGATGAAACTCAAATAAGTTGGATCTATTCTATATGTTTTAAATTACAGAGTAGTCAAGTGTGAATCCTTGATACCACAGATAGAAAAGTGAAAAGATGAGAACTATTATCTATATAGGATTTTCTATATGGGTACAAGTCTATAGTCCATATCTAGGATTTCAGACAACATCCCAATAACTCCTTTGATCCGGTTCCTTCCGACTGACTTGAATAGTGTTTTTTAATAGGATAAATTATATATGATTCTCTTTAATTTGGTGTATTTAACTCTGTCCCTTTTGTTATTCCCAAATCGATTAAAAAAAATCCTAGTTTGGCAAAATTATACTGTTTAGTCCCTCATACTTGAATCGGAGATTTTCTTCGACGAGGAGGCACGATAAATGACTATTATACTCTTTTATTAAAAATAAAAAAAAATTCAACCCCTCTCTTTTCCTTCCTCCTCCATCCTCCCTCCTCCTCCTATTTTACTCTCCCTCTAAAACCCCAAATGGCCACACTACCTCCTCTCTCTAGTGGGTTTCGGTCGCGCCGTGTCTTTAAATACAAAAAACCAAAACTAAATTCCCTGGAAATTGGATCATACCCCACCGCTGATCGGGTCGTCGGAGCTGATATTCTAGGGCCATGACGAGAGCCACCCAATAGAGGACGTCTACTCGCCGAAGCCCCCACACAAGCAACCATGGATCTCTATTTTCTAGCCAATCTAGTACCTCTTCCAGGAGTAGCGCCTCATCTTCGTACTCATCAATATTGCCATAGCCACCATCTTCTTCACTGCCCTCCCAATCCAATCCTCCTTACCCAACACCGAGCTCTGGCCGTTCCCATCCACCTCAAAAATAAAAATCACTTGTAAAATCTTTACCCTAAAGGCGTCGCCTCTCTTAATAATGGCAGTAACTTCCACGATAAACCACATCATTGCATCCTCTCTCCTCCACACGAACCACCTCTCCTTCTCCCTCATACTAAACCCTACTCCTAAACCCTTCTTCCCCTGTTCCGAAGCTGAAATGGATGATTAAAGAGGGAAAACTATTTGTCGAGAACTTGGCTTTCACCGTAACCATCCCAACCTCAAGGACCTCTTCAGGCAGGTCGGAGAAGTGGTTGACACTGCAGTTTATAAATTCTCTTTTCTGCCACATTTCTGCGTTTGTTTTTTTTTGCTTTGTAGAGTCCGAAACTGGGCGAAACATCCTTACTTTATAGATCGTGAGGCTTGAATTCTCTATAACAAGGCTAAAAAATCCTTCCTTTACTGAGTGTGAGCGAGCGGTAATTGTTTGGGTTTTGTACCATATGTAGGTTATTAATGATAAGAGGACGTAGAGGAGCTAGATATGTTCCATGTGAAGGTGAGTTCCCAGCTTTGCTTCTTCGCGTCAGAACTATTGATACAAATCTTGATTTAATTAGAACAATCTTATTTGAAAATATGAAAAAAATAGTTCTATAAATTTTGAGTTTAATGTTTGAGGAGGAGGTGGTGGAGGAGGAGGGGAGAAAGAGGAGTAGGAAGGGGGAGGAGAAGGGGAGGAGGAGGGCGTAGGAGGAGAAGGAAGGAGGGAGGAGAAAGGAGAAAGGAGGAAGGAAGAAGGAAGGAGGAGAGAGAGGGGCTGGATGGTTTTTTTTAATAAAAGAATATAATAGTTATTTTCCGTGCCTCTTTGCCGGAGAAATTTTTTGATTCTAGCATTAGGAGCTCAAAGGTATAATTTTGCCAAACTAGGGTTTTTTTAGTGGATTTACGAATAACAGAGATACCAGAGTTAAATATACCAAAAGAGAATGGGCCATATGTAATTTACCCTTTTTAATAGCTGGTCCCTTGAGTGTGTCTACTTTAGAATGGGTGATGGAGATGATGGTGGATAGATTAGAAAGAATCAGGACGGTGTCCCTCAAGGACGACTACAATTAAAGGAAAAAACAGTGGACATGAACCTCCCATAAGATGAAGGCCTTTGTATGTCAATGATTTTTGGGGGTAATACTTCTATGGTAGCGGATGCCAACACCCCACTGGAGGAGGATATCTTGCTACTTTCGAATGATCTCTTCGATATGGGTCTAGAGCCCAAAACTAGTGCACTGGTTGGTGAGGTTTGGTTAGAAAAATTGGTCAATACTAGAGCTTTCATGACAATGATGCTAAACTTATGGTCCCCTCGCCGTACTTTGGATATCATTGAATTATCAAATAACATGCTCTTATTCTAGTTCCGAGATAGAAAAATATTGATCGAGTACTACAAGATCAACCATGGTTCTTTGACAGACAAGTACTCCTCCCCAGTGAGATTTCTGGTGACTTACAACCCTCAAAGATCACCATGTCTACTATCCCCTTTTGGGTACAGGTTCATGATCTCTCTCTAGGAGGATACACTCAAGCTATGGCACAAACTCTCAGTAAACTATTTGATAAGTATCTGATGTGGGACGATAAGATGACTACTAAAGGTAGATACATGAGAATAAATGTTCTCCTAGACATGAGAAAAGCTCTCCCTCATCAAAAGAGGATTCAAGTGGCTGAGGGAAACAATTTATATTGTACTTAAGAACAAATAATTGCAAGCTTTTTCCTATTGATGTGGGAAGTTGGGGAATATCGAAAAAACTTATGAACTAGCGGATGATAATGATCAAATCACGTAATGAAAAATTATGGAACCTGGCTTCAGGTATCTCTGTTCAAATCACGCAATATATTCAAGAAAGATGATGATCCAAGAAAGCCTACAAATAGTCATAACTTATCATTCTCATCCTCTGGTCGTCACTCCTTCCTCTCAAAAAAGAGCTCAGGTATGCACGTGGATGATCGAAGTACTACAAACCCACAACCACACATTTTACAAGGCCATGCACCAAAATCCCTTAACTCCTTACCCAAGGTAATCTTCTCTTACTGGCCCATGCAAGAACTCCTCGACCAAGCTTTACCTACCTCCACAGAAAACCCGACCTATTACTTAACAAAATATATCCCCCCACCTTTTCGACCAAACCCCTCCCCCAGACAGCCTACACTCTCTTCAACAACCTTTCTACCTCCCATCATAATAGTTAATACCAATATTCCTTCTATAGCCAATGCTCTGACCCCTACCCTACATGTCCCTCGCCCTACTCCTCATCCACACAATATACCACTAGCCCCCTTTATCGAACAAACACTCTCCTCCGAAGTATACTTTTACCAGCTCTACTCATCCATGAACCGAACACTACACCAATCAGTACAGAAACCTACTTACCACCCCTAAGAAAAAACAACCTACCCATTGACCTATACCCCTTAAAATAACTAGACCGCCACTCAGCTGGGAAATGCTTCCCTAAAATGTTAAAAAAGACAGGCGAGGGAATCAGGGAATGGCTTTGACATAGAAATATTATTATTTAAAGATAGAATTCATGGGAAGAGAAGTTCTACTAACTTTGATTTGGAGGATAATTAAGTTAGCAAATGCCAAAGTGTTACTTTTCAAGATATTCACATCTTCTCTTCGAGGCCGTAAGTCAACCCTGCCACTCTCCATAAATTTCCTATGCTAGAACTGTCACAGATTAGAGGACCTGATGGTAGTTTGTCAAGTTTGCAGGCTCATTAGAGACTGCTCTCCCCAGGTTCTCTTTCTCTCAGAAATTAAACTCTCACAGATAAAGGCTAAAACTTTGAAATGACATTTAAATTTTGAATATGGTATTATTATAGGCTATTGCAGTACATGAAGGGCAATAAGCGGAGGCCTTGCCTTATTGTGGTACAATAATTTAACAGTATAGTTGTTATCCTATTCACAGAATCATATTGATATTGAAATACAAGATACCTTTAGTTGGCATTTCAAGGATTTCTATGGATGGCCTACGAGTGAGGAGAAATACAGATCTTAGTCCTTAATCCAATAATTGTAAAGTCACTCCACCCTACCATGGCCGTGTGGAGGCGACTTTAATGAAGTCCTTTCAAATATGGAGAAGAGGGGCAGACAAGTAGTTCAACATAGCAATGTAACTTTTGGGAAGTAAACTCAAACTGGTTTATTCTATACCTAGAACAATGGATAAGAGGACTTGAATCAAGTTGAATGCAAACTTGGTCGCTTATTTGCTAATCAAGCTTGGCTCGACCACTTCCCTGCCTCCTCTACTGAGGCCCTCCCATGCATTGGATCTGATTACTTCCCTTTATGGTGTCAAATCAGAATACAGGAAACTACAACATCTGGACAATGATTTTGTTTTAAGTCAGTGTGGCTTCGCCATGATGATCTGTCTAACCAAATCACTACAGCTTAGTCTAAGGCATCACCTCGACTAGATGTCACTAAGAGAATTAAAGGCCGTGCATAAATTCTAGAAGAATAGAGTCGGGTCTCCTTTAGAGATATGCAAAAGAGGAAGAGAGAATTGAAGGAGGAGATCAAATAGATACAATTACAGCCTTCAAATCTTAAATAGGGAGGAGGTTATGTGGAAACAATGATTAAGAGTAGGATGGCTGAAGGAGGATGAACATAATATAAAATTTTTTCACCAGAAGGCAAGCCATAGAAAAAATAGGAATTGTAGAGACGGTTAGGAATGAGGTTAGAGTGGAAGTCAGTGAGTGGGAGGGGGGAATTCAGGAGATCTTTAAGTACTATTATATCTCATTATTCACTTCTTCTAGTTGTGAACATGTGGAAGAATTATCGTGGTCTGTACAACCACGCATCTCTCCTAAAGCAGAAATCTCGATGATTGCTTATTTCATAAGTTCAGAGGTCAAAGAGGCATTATTTGAAATGTATCCAACAAAGTCTCCAGGTCTTGACAATATGTCCCCACTATTCTTTCAGAAATTTTGGCCGATAGTTAGAGATGATGTTACTGCGGCAGCCCTCATAATCCTCAACAACAATGCAGATCCTTCTCCCTTAAATAAAATGATCATCGCTCTAATTCCTAAAGTTAAGAAGCCTCTACACTGTTCAGAATATAGGCCTATTAGTCTTTGTAATGTTAGCATGAAAGTTATCACGAAGACAATTACTAATAGGCTGAAGTGTCACTTATCTGATATCACTCATGAGAATCAAGGAACTTTTGTTCCAGGTAGACTTATTTCAGATAACTCTTTAGTGGCTTTTGAAATCTTCCACTACTTCAAGAAAAGAACAAAAGGAAACAGAGGCTTTTGTACCTTGAAGTTAGATATGATGAAAGCGTACGACCGTATTGAATGGCCTTTCCTAGAGAAAATGATGCTAGCTCTTGGACTACCCATATTCCTTGTTAATCTGATCATGATATGTGTGATGATAGTCCAATCAATAGCCAGATTGGGGAAATGCCTAGTGGGGGACTTCAGTAAGGAGATCCTCTCTCCCTATATCTTTTCCTCTTTTGTGTAGAAGGTTTAACTAGTTTGTTACACTAAGCCGAGGTCTCTGGCCGAATACGTAGTATAAAGGTGGCCCTTCAAACCCTCCAATTATGCACCTATTTTTTTGCAAACAATTCACTACTATTTACTCATGCCTCTATAACAGAATTTAGAATAATCTTGGATATCCTATATCGCTATGAGAAATCTTTCGAACAAAAGATCAATCTTCAAAAGAGCTTAGTCACATTCAGTGCCAATATCCCCAAAGGAGTATAGTCTCTCTATATTAACCTTCTTCAGATGCAATGGGAAACATAGCAGATAAGTATCTTGGGCTCCCTACCATCCTAAGACGATCCAAAAAGGTTGTCTTCTCAAAGCTTGAAGACCGAATCCGTCAAAAGGTTAGTGATTGGAAAGAACATTTACTATCATAGGCATATAGAGAGATTTTAATAAAGTCTGTACTACAAGCTATCTCAACCTATATCATGAGTTGTTTCTTACTACCTGGAGAGACATGTGATCGGATATAGAAATTGCTATATGATTTCTTCTAGGGCAGCTCAAATAGAGAGAGAAAGATTTATTGGCGAAAGTGGGATCCTATGTGCTAGTCTAAGAACATGGGTAGTATGGATTTCAGACGCCTGCAAAATTTTAATTAAACAATATTAGCAAAACAGGCATGGCGCCTGCTCACGTACCTGGACTCCCTCACTGCGAGGACACTCAAGGCTAAATATTATACTTGATGTCAACTACTATAAGTCCTAATGGGTTATTCTCCTAGCTATACTTGGTATAACATACAAGCAGACATCTTACTCCTTACTACGTGCCTAGAATGAAGAGTTGGAGATAGTACATAAATTAAAATTTGGTTAGATAGATGGATGGCCAATGACCCGCTATTAACTTCAGGTCCAATATAGATGGATGCCCAATGACCCTCCTACTATTTTCCGAGTTCGGACCAATATAGAACTGTATGCAAACTCATCACTTTAGGTCCTGCTCGATAGAATCTACCTTTGCTGGAATTTCTACTTCTTCTATATGCAGTCAATCTGATCACGACCATTAACTTGAGGTCTCTCACCAAAAGGATGTCTTGCAATGGAAACATACCCAAGATGGTATTTACTCAGTACACAGTGGTTACCACATTGACTTCCTTAGTTGGATGACATCCATAACTGTCCTTATCCAACACATGCCCCATGGGATGCATCATGGTCTCTCAGCAGGAAGATCAAATGCCGACCTCGCGTTAAAACCTTCTTCTGGTGCATCCTAGATGATAACCTACCAACTCGGCAAAATCTTCTTAAACGAGGAGTGGACGTGCTGGTAGAATGCCCCCTCTACAATGAGGCTCCAAAAATACTTGATCACCTTTTCTACCGGTGCCATTGAACTCAATTGCTTTGGCAAGACTTTGTTTTCTCTCCGGAAGCTCCTATCGGCCTTTCCCCGATATAGTGTTGGATATCCTTATTCACATCGATCGATGCACTTAAGTGTGCCGAAGAATTTGCTATTTGTGGGGGCTTTGGCATTTTCGTAACTCCTTAGTCTTTCACTCGATCCTAGGTACGACTATCCATGACAAGATCAATAAAGCCCTCAAGCTTCTAGCTGATTTCCAAGTAGCAAATGTTAACATACCTAACCAGATCGATCCACTTTTACAAAAGTGGACCCCTCCCGACATCGGATGAATTAAGGTCAATACAGATGCCAGCTTGTCAAGCAGCGGTTTGGGACAAGTTGGAGTGATTCTCAAGGACCACAGAGATTCGGTTATAGTCGCTGCTATCCAGAAATACCCAATGATCTCCCATCATACCTTGTTGGAGGCGCTGGGTATCCTGTATGGCGTTGATATGGCCATCTCAATGGGTTTTCAGAAGGTCGCTCTGGAATCAGATTGTCAACCGGTTGTTAAAGCTATTCAATGGCGGAACAATAGTTGCAACGATCTAGTCCTGATTGTCACGGACATCACTGTGGCAGTTCAAGCCTTTGAAGTCTACACTGCTTCTTTTGTTCGACGACAAGCCAATCTGGCTGCACACTTTTTGGCTAAAACGACAATTGTTGATGATGTTTCTGTTCAATTGTATACATCCCCACCCAACTGCTTATTAGACATTCTAAGGTGGACCTGATGTAATAACTTATTGGTTTCAGTATTAATATATAACCATTTTTGTCTTAAAAAAAGATAGAAAAGTGAAAATTTCCCTTTTTATATGAAGGATAGGGTAGGGTCCAAAAGTAAATTCAATCATTTCCTAAACTTTTCACTAAAATGGATCCGTAACCCAGAGCCAGTAGATTCAATAAAAGTGAACAAATCCGACCAAAAAAAAATAAAAGTGAACAAATCCTAAATCCACTGGCCCGGCCCACGAATCGATATTTATTGACTATGTCCGTGATCCGCACATTTTTTTTTTACTAGTTAGTAGTTAATTTTGTTATGATAAAAGAACTTACCTCTACGAGACATTTCTTAATTGATTTCTTCAACAGCTAAGAGAAGCTAGCTGGTTATTTCCACCAGGTAACTTACTCTTCCACCACCGGACCCTTTCCTTTTTATTTCCCCAAAGGATACGTCGTCGTTCCCATTACTCTCATCTGTACAAGATCCAAACCTGATACCAAACTCTACGGCGCCGTTTACATTTTCTCTGTTTCTTTCACCAACATTGGAATCTTACGATCTCTCTCTCTCTCTCTCTCTCTCTCTCTCTCTCTCTCTCTCTCTCTCTCGGGGAGTAAGATCGAAGAGAACGGTTCCTCGTTGGATGACCTGTCGTCTGGTGATCTGTCGGAAGCGGAAGAGCTGCTAAGATGGGCTTCTTCGATGGGTTGCCGGTTCCTCCCGATAAATCAGTAAGCCGATTTTCCGTTTATTATTCGGGAATTTCAATTTTTTTGCTTTTAAAGAATCAAGTTTGGTGATTAATTTGCCACTGTACACGTGGTTAGGATTTTGAATCGAACCTGGACTATTTCGGTTTTTGAGAGTAATTTCGGGATAATAAGAGCTAGGCAGGTGAATAATACGGAATCTGTTGCGGCGCCGTGGAAGAAGTTGGCAATTGACGACTAATTTATTGCCGAAATCTATGTCAAACTGTATTGCCGTCGCAATCCTTGGCGCTTTTCGTATTCTGTTGTTCTTTTTACTGGAGTGTGTTTGTTACGAGTACGCTTTAATGAAGAGGAACATCGAGAAAAATGGACTGATAGAGTTGCAATTGCCATAACGGCCTGCATCTCAGTTTACTGTTTCGGAGTGGGAGATACACGTTGCACGCTTGTCGTCCATATTTGGGAGAACTTGTGCTATTTTATTTCTCATTTCCTTCTTGATGTGCACTTTTTGTGCAGTATTTAAGGGAGGAGCTGGAAAAAATTGATGAGAGTTGGGCTGCGGCACGTTTTGACACATTGCCTCACGTGGTTCACATCTTGACATCAAAAGACCGTGATGGTGAAGCCCAACACTTAAAGGAGCAGAGTGATGTCGTGGAGGATGTTGTAGATGAAGTTGTGCATGCTTATCATGGCGGCTTCAACAAAGCTATTCAAAATTATTCTCAGGTAACATGTGACTATTATCTTAGTAATTGCCGGCGTATGAATACTTTGTGGGGTCCTCCAATTATAAAAGGATCTTAGTTGTTCTCTCTTTGCTTGTGACTGTTAATGAAGAAATGTTCTTACCTACCTAAATGATTGACATTGGTCAGTTCAAATTGATGGTACTCATGAACATCACTGTTAATGAAGAAATGTTCTTACTTACCTAAATGATTGACAATGGTCACTTCAAATTGATGGTACTAGTGATGTTCATGATTTCCCAAAACATTAACTCTCACATTCTTCATCCTATGGTGTAGAAGGCAAGTGAGTTTCCCAGACGCTTTCCTCTGAAAGCCATTTCTCAATAATTTTAAGTACGGCTTCCTGCTAATTCTGGCCTCTTAATGAATTGCCTGGCTTAGTAACTTGAACTTATATCATAGTTTGTTAGTTTTAATGATCAAATCAGCAATTAGTAGATCTAGAATAATTGACACTAATGCATTCCTTTGTCATATGATCAGATATTAAGGTTGTTTAGTGAATCTGCTGAAAGCATCAAGACCCTGAAGATTGATCTGGCTGATGCCCAGAAAAGTCTTGGAGCACGCAATAAGCAATTGCATCAGCTATGGTATCGATCAGTCACATTGCGGCACATAATTGCGCTATTGGATCAAATTGAAAGCATCTCTAAGGTCTGGATAAATTAGTCCATCTCTTCAATTTTGACATATGCAGCATTAAGCTTTCCCATGATGGTAGCATCAGCTCATGCCGTAGAAATTGCAAAGTAGAATTGAGATTCTTTACCTCTTCATCTCTTCGTCATGTTATTACCTATATTTGCTAATATGCATTTTGTTTATTTTCTCGTGTTTCAATTCCGTATGCTAATGTGGTACAGTCTCAACGAAACTACGTTGAAGTCATGGCCTTGGAAGTTGCCTTGAAAAATTATCTCTTTGGTGATGCAGGTTCCAGCTCGCATTGAAAAACTCGTTGCTGAAAAACAATATTACGCTGCAGTTCAAGTGCATGTTCAGTCTGCATTAATGCTCGAGCGAGAAGGTCTTCAAACAGTAGGTGCTCAGATTCTCTGTTACTCAAGATATGATATTAACACCTAATGACATACTTGATCCACTCTCTAAATGAGTGAATGATCTAATCTAAACACAAACCATCGAATCAGAATCCACTTGCCTCATGCAAATCAAAACTTAAATTTACCCTGGGGCAACTTCTTCCGGGTACTCGCTGTCCGGATCAAGTAAATTTGACTAAGTGTTCACTGGTTATTATACGTAGTTATGGAGATATTGTTGTTCTTGAATGTTAGAAAAGAACGTAATGAACATCCACTATGGAAGGCTAATTGTCTGGAGACAATCACTGTTAGATTGTTGTTCTTGAATGTTCTGGTTTTATAAATTCTCTATTACTCAAGCATGTTTTTGCATGCTGCCGTGAGCATGCCTTTGCATGCCTGCATATGTTTGACACAACATTCCTGATGTTATCTTACTCTTATAAATATTTCCCAGGTTGGAGCTCTTCAGGATATCCGATCTGAGCTGTCAAAACTCCGAGGAGTTATTTTTTATCAGATTTTGGAGGAGCTTCATTTGCACCTGTATAACAAGGGAAAGTACAGGTAATTATTTCCCATTTAGTTTGGTCTAGAAATATAGCAAAATCGAGGTGGATTATATATTCTCACACTCCCCCTGGTTATTTGGCATATTATAGTTGAACTTTTACAGATATACCTATGGCAGATTCCTGGTTTATAGACTTGATATTTATATCCCTGCAGCTCAGTCGTATCCAGCATGGATGAAAGAGACGATGAATTGCCAACTACAACAGCTGTGGTAGTTTCCATGAACAACTCACAGTCTCTTTCCCGAAGAACTAAATTAATGAGGGGTGACAATCAACTGGCAGATGGAACCTATAGACCTGGTTCTATTGATGGAGGGTAAGAATGGAATAATTTGCCATTTGAAAATTTCAAATTTTCTTATATCCTTTCAAGTACTATTCTAGCAATATCTCATTTTCTTCTACTTTGTTTCATCATCAGAAGTGCTGGATATTTTTTCTTCTTCCTTTTGTTTCTGGAATGTTGTATTTACTTCCAATGGCTTAACTGCTATCATGGCCATGGTATTCTGCTACTATCTTAACTTGTTTGTTCTCTAGGCTTTTGGTAGTAGATACCTCATTCTGTTAATTAAGGCAATCTAAGCTCTTTTCTTGCTATTACTTGGGAACTTCTTTGGGGATTTATCACCTTGCTTGCTATTCAGAGATTTTTGTAGTCATTTGGTGATTCTTTAATTTATTTTTGTTGTTTCTTCTCTCTCTTGTGCATCTCAGTTCTTTTGATGGCCATGACGAGGAAAGCTCATTGGAATTAAACGATGAGATAGCTACAGATGGACATTCATCTTCGATGAGGAATGGTGATGTCAAGATTGTTCCTCGGCTGATACCAATTTGGCTTTCAAGCTCAAACCCAGATGAGTTTGTTGTATGGACTCTTTTGCCATAAAATAGGCCAATATCCTTCTTTGATTTCTTAGTTTGCGTACTATTTCTTACTGGCTGACGTAGAACTCTTATTATGGAGGCAGGAAGCAATCAGAAAGAGTGATGCTCCCGATCATGTCAAGTACTTGCAAACAATGGTTGAGTGTCTTTGCATGCTTGGAAAGGTTGCAGCTGCTGGTGCAGTGATAAGGTCCGTACCCAGCTAAATACAATAGAAAACTTTATAAGTGGAGTTCCAAGTTTGAGACTTATTAATGTCGTGGTCTGTATTTTTTATTATTATGTCTGCAAGGGGCCTGAACTTTCGTACACAGTACCATGTATGCTCAGTGAGATGCATAACAGGCATTAGTTAAAAAGAAAACTTGCATCATGATGCATTTCGTCATGAGAATATATTCTCTTATATTATTTGGTTTAATTACTGGATGCTTAGAGTTTTAGTAAAATATGAACCTCATTTATCACTTTGTGCACTTGAAAAGTATTATTTAGTTAAGGCTCAAGCCAAGTTCTGATTCTGCATTTATTTTGCAAGCTTATTTTAGCTATTTCTATTTTAGTCTCTTCTGTGTAACAAGAGCTTCTAAAAACGTGACCTATTTGTTCTGCCAGCCAAAGATTGCGCACAACTATTCATGACATCATCACTTCCAAGATTAAGTTCCAAGCCCAGCTCGTTAAGTCTTTGATGTCTGCCTCTAGTCATTCAGTTGGTACGAAAGGTCCTCAATCAATGAAAAACCAACTGGATGGAATTAAATTATCTAAGCGTCAGAGTGGGACATCGGTGGATGGTGCTCTGTCAGCTGTTAGCCCAGTTTCCTCAGTAATGTCTCCCTCTGGGAAGGCACAGATTGCTGCAAAGGAGCTTCTTGATTCGATTTTGGACACTGTTGTTAGAATATTGGGTAAGATAATTTTGCTTTTACTCATTATGTTGAAGCATAAGTTTGAGCTGATGATACACATATTTTGATCTCAGAGAATCATGTCATTGTTGGCGAGCTGCTGGAATCAAAATTTTATCAGAATGTTAATATGAATACTCCTAGATCAGTGACAACAGATACAAACTTCAAAGCTGATTCTGAAGCATCTCAAGCAACTGGTGGGTTTAGCATTGGGTTTTCGTTGACAGTATTTCAGGTACCTTGCTTGTTTCATGCTCAGTTATCTGACTAAAATAGTAGATCTAAGCTCTGTAGGGATCTGCAAATTTGTATCAAAGGCCTTTCTGACATTATGATTCTCCTAAATGGCTTGAAGAGTGAATGCCAACAACTTATATGTGAAATTTTACGGGCCACTCCTGAAGCTGCATCGGCAGATTCTGCTGTTCAAACAGCGAAACTTTCAAGCAAGGGGTCATCCAAAGAAAAGAAGTAAGTATTTGATGCTTATGTTCTTTGATTCAGAAAAGTGTGTTCATGTCTTTTGTATCTTCGATCTATCGGTCTGCTCTTAGAGTTTTTTACGTGCCAGACCAGATACTTGGAGGTATGATTACATGGCATGCAAAATAGCCTTGTTTTTGGTGATTCACTTTTACTGAGTCATCTCTCATGAACTGTAGGGAAGGATCGGAAGACAGTTTTGCCTTTTCTTTTCGCTTCACAGATGCTACAGTATCTGTTCCAAACCAAGGTATGCTGGAAATTGTGATCTTATTTATCTTTCCCTGCTGCAATGGGAATTTTTTTCCCTATAATAATATTCTGCACTTTAGGGTAATTGTGATCAAATCGAAGCAAATTGTTAAGTGTTAATTTTAATCATGGTCTTCTCTTAATCGTTTCTCCAGGTTCAGACCTTGTTCGTCAAGGATGGAGCAAGAAGGGTCCAAATGTTTCACAAGAAGGTTATGGCTCTGCTGCTGTGTTGCCTGAACAGGGGATTTATCTGGCAGCATCTATCTACCGGCCCATTCTGCAGGTTTAGTGTTGTTACAGCTCCATGCGAGATAATACCACGCCTCATATTATGTTTTCCATCACTAACTTTTTTCTTCTGCAGTTTACAAATAAGGTCTCTGCCTTGATTCCTAAACAGTATTCCAGTTTGGGGTAAGCTCAAGTCAACACCACTTCGTTCAAAGTTTTTTGCATTTTCTGTGAAAGAAAATGTCAATGGTCTTCAGAAGACTATTTTGAATTATAAGTGGTGTGTGCTTATGAGCATGTGCTCTAGTTGTTATCTTGTATGCGTATTGCTTGACCTCCTTGATTTCAATGACTTGATGAAGTTCATTAAAATTACTCAGCTTGCTCATGAGTAATAGTGATTCAATTGTGTAAAACATCTTGATGCAATGATGTTACTTTCCCATTAAATTATTTTTACAGGTTTTCCATTGTTGGATTCACTACATATTTTTGGAGATCTGTTTATGATTGTCATGCCGATTCTCAACTTTTATGGACTCCCTGAATGTACAATTCTTTTAGTTTGTTTCATACCGAAGGCAATGCAAGAGATGTTGATGACTTGTTATTTCTTTTTCAGGACTGATGCATTGCTAACCTTTGTGGAGAAATTTGTAAAGGACCATTTCCTACCTACCATGTTCAGTGACTACCGGAAGGCCGTGCAACAAGCTATATCAAGAAAGTCTTATTTGGCCTTCTATGTCTTTCTTTGTTTATTCCCTGACCACTGTTGTTTATTCCGTCTATAGCATCTATCTTGAACCATGCTAATAATGTTTGGCTTTATTAGTCTAATGCAATCACCTTGGCTATTCGTTCCTTGCACTCTGGTCGTTTAGTTGTGGGTGTATTCATGTTTATCAAATGAAGCCGATAATAATTTTCAACCCATAACTTTTGATGTTTTGCATTTACTCATTACCCTTCGAATTAATGTCACTGTGATTCTTCTTATTTTATACACTGTAGTATCAAAAAGTTGCTCTCTGTCATTACAGTTTTGTTTTATTTATAGAGTAGTCATAACTTAGAAGAGTTTGGTCACAAATCTCGACTTAAATATACTCTGTTGATGATGGTGCATGGCATATTTATTTCACTTTATGATAATCAAGTTACACCAGCTATTCCAATAAACATAGTACGTCAGCTACCATTTTCAGTTTTTTTTTTAATATAATTTCTAAAACAGCACGTTGGTTAGTGCTCGATTATAGTTGGGATCAGAAATGCTATTTATATGGAATAGATCTCTAGATTTTTTAGGTTTGCAAGCTGAAAAATCCTCTAAAGTTTGCAAGTGCTGTTACAGGTCCTGCTGCTTTTCGCCCAAGAGCGCACCCATCCGCGATTTATACTTCATCAGTTGAGAAGGGTAGACCTGTCCTTCAGGGCCTCCTTGCAATTGATTTCTTAGCAAAAGAGGCAAGTATTACTTGCCAGCTGGACGTGCAACATTGCACTTGCTGTGAATTTAGATTGGAAATCTTGGATAGTGAAGTTGTTATGGTGTTGCAAAATGCAATATTTTTCCAGGCGATAACCATTTTCTTGTTTCAGGTGCTTGGTTGGGCTCAAGCAATGCCTAGGTTCTCTAGTGACCTGGTGAAGTATGTGCAAACTTTCCTTGAGAGAACGTATGAAAGGTGTCGGACTTCGTATATGGAGGTATTGCTCTTAGCTCTCTTTTCCAACAAGAAGTATGAAAAGTGAGTCCAATGATGATATATCTCGGGTAAAAAAAATCATAAATTTGCATTTTCATAACTGTTAACTTCAAACCTGTGTTATCTCTGTGAGACGTCATTTTATTGAGAGTGACTGAGAACACCTACCATTGACCTCACAGTTGATGAGTGAGTCACTTTAGGTACAGTGCTTCATAACACAAGGAACGGAAAACTGACGAGACAGAAGTTTAAGGAAAAGAAATTGCTCTCTCGCATGTGGAAGAAATAATGTATAGATTTTAATAATGGGACTGCTTCCCTGAGATTTGATGGATAAAATCTTTGTAGTAGTCCCATGATAACAAAACTTGGGGTACTGTGATTATCCAGTTAGCAATGGGATATGGAATGCTGCTTGCATGTTCAAGTATTTCCTGACTACTTCTCGTGTTCTGTTAGTTGTCAACTTAAGTACTTATGCTAATGCTATAACTTGTAACACCTATTAGAATCTTCATATCCATCCCAAAATCTTCAAGCAAAGGTGTTAGTGGATTTTCTACAATTATATACTGAGTTCAACAACCTTCCACTTCTGATGTGGGATTCTCCAACAGTAACTGCTTCTGATTCTTGTTTGTGATTGTCCAGGCAGTTCTTGAAAAGCAGAGTTACATGCTGATTGGGAGGCACGACATAGAGAAACTGATGCGACTTGATCCTGCAAGCTCTTGTTTGCCACATCCACTAGCTTCAGAAAATAACATGAACAGAACTTCAAATATTGAATCAATTGAGATTGAGTCAGAACTTAGTGAATTGCTAATGAACTTGAGACCTATCAAACAGGTAACTACTCTGCTAGTACAACCGTGTGTTTACTTCTCTATTTTTCTCGGGTTGTGAGGCAAGTGAAATGATTGAGGAGCTATGAAGTTCTATGGTTGACTACCTTGGGATGGGAAGCTCTGATTCCCAAGGTTGTACTGAACACCATACTTTATTTTCATGCCATTAAACACACTTGAGTTGGAGTTAATAGCCCTGAGTAGATAGCTGCAGGAACCTTTGATTTAAGGCATCATCTTAGAGCTTAGGGATGAGATTAATTCAGAGTTTAGGAGTTTCGAAACCCACAAATTGGAGTTGGTTCTATGATACACAAAACTGAGTTTGGGAGGCTCAACACTCCTGACTAGTATTTGAATACTATGTTTGGCCGGTAGATCTGTGAGAATTGTAGCTTGGATGATAATTAATGACTCGAATCGGAGTGATTGCCCTTTTGGGTAAATGTTGGTGTTAGGATGGTAATCCCCAGTCTGGGAAGTATTCATGGTACTTGCTCGTGCTTTGAGCTGATTCAGATCCCAATTTAAAGATGTCTTCATGATGCGTGCTGGTGTTGATAACAGTATTTAAGTGTCTGGAATTGTGTCTGTTCCATAGGAGATTGAGTTGGAAAAGTGGTCTTTGTAGAAGGGTGTTATCAGACTATGCTCAATATTTTCATGCATGGGGTATTATTTGACAGAGATTTGGGGCCCTTTGTAAGATTATTATTAATTGGTAGGGCATCTCCTCCTTTTTTAATAAATGGGTGAATATGTTGGAGGAAGTTGCCTATCAGTTCTGCAGTGAGTGGCTAATGGCATGGAATTTGAGAACGGCTCTCTGGGCCTGGACTGCTTTTTGTAATAGCCCGATCTGTCACTGTATGGAAACTACTGTTCCTCTTGCATTATAATTCACTAATTTGGAGCCTGTAGATTTTATTGCAATCTTGCAAAAGATTCTCTCTTTATCTGTTGGTGTCACCCCTAAGTGTTTCGTTGCCATCTTCTTCCGTTTATTCAAAAAGAAAAGAACCAATTAAACATACTGAAATTAGAGAGCCTAGGAGTTGTGAATTTGATGTTTATTGTGGTTTCTGCATTAAATTTGAAAGGTTCAAGTACATAGGAGCCTAGAATTCTGCACCAGTTACACCTAGACATTGTTATCCTTAAAATTGACCTTTTTAGGAACTGATATCAACAAAATCTTAGATTTCCAACTTATCGCACGTTTCTGCTGTCCGTCTGTGTCATATTTCTGCTGATGGAATCTCCATTATTGTGTAATTAGAAATTGTTTCCGGCTGCAAGTCAATGCTAACTCAATAATCAGAAATTATTAGGAACTAACAAGTTATCCATTTCTAACTGGCTGCATGGTAAGCAAGTCCTTGTTTCTTCAGCTGAATCTAAGTTTGATTCAGTGCTTTTTCTGTACCCCCAGTCCTTAGGATTCCGCAGAACTCTGAACCAGATATTTGACTGCTAGCATCTAAATATTGCCATTGCTTTGGTGTTTCTTTTATGTGACAGAGCATCTTTATTGGCCTGCAGGAAAATTTAATTCGGGATGATAACAAGCTTATTTTATTGGCATCTCTTAGTGATTCATTGGAATATATTGCAGAGTCAATGGAAAGGCAAGCCCCTATATCATGTATAACTGTTTCCGCTACTCTTTTGTTTTAGATTTGGGTTGATTATTCTTTGGTCAAGCTTTCATGCTCTGCTTGCTGCAAGGAGACATTTGGATGGAAATATAAACTGGTGTTTTTGTTTAATCTGTGGCAGGATTATCAATGCTTTAAAAATTATAACAGAGCTGTTCTAATTTTGGTCAACTGACATCTCTCAAATCCTTGATTAGACCATCTCATGCCTCTCAACCTCTGTATTTAATAGTTAAAGTTTCATTAATTTAATTAATGATATATTAATCTGTTAAGAGTGGAAAATACTGTTACACTAAATTATACATAAATTTAGCCTATGTTCCTAATCGTTACATCTATGCTCTGAATATATTAATGACTGCTCCTGATAAACTCTCATCCTGTAACTGAATATGTACCTTCCAGATTCAAACCTCAAAATAGTCGCTCTTGAAACTCTTGTTCAACTTATGCAAGTTTCTGTAGAACATTGCTTAGAGATGTAATGGACTTATCTTACAGGCTTTCACAATCATCGACTCGAGTAGAAGAGAATGGAAAAAGTTTGGCGTCATTTGCAGATGACTACAGAAAGCTGGCCATTGATTGCTTAAAGGTTATGCGTATTGAGACCCAGTTGGAGACAATTTTCTATTTGCAGGTTAGAGAAACAAATCCAATAAATGTCTGCTTTGCATAAAAGTTATCATTCTCTATATTGACGGAGGTCTCTGAAACAGGAGATGACAAATAGGGAGTACTTAGATGACCAAGATGCGGAAGAACCAGATGATTTCATAGTTTCACTAACTTCACTGGTAGAGATACCTTCAGTTTGGAATTTGTGTTTTTTTTCTTTCTATCTGGATGTATGAGAGTCCATATTTATTCCGTTGCTACTTTCCTCCCCTTAGATTACTCGTAGGGATGAGGAAATGGCCCCTTTCGTTGACGTTGTGAAGCGGAACTATATATTCGGTGGCATCTGTGGCATCGCTGCCAATGCCTCCATCAAGGTTTATCTCTTTCCCCTGTAGCATTTAACAGATTTGTCTTCGAGCTCTTCAATTCAAAATTCAACACAGTGCTCTCTTTTCCTGCTTCTGATCAACAAATGCTTTCGCAGGCTTTAGCAGACATGAAATCCATAAACCTTTTTGGGGTTCAACAAATTTGCCGTAATTCAATTGCGTTGGAACAGGTAAAATTATTATGATAAAGATCATTACAACTCATATCTTGCAGCAAATTGCTCACTGGCATTTGTGAATGCCTCCAAATTACAGGCCCTTGCAGCGATCCCATCAATTGATAGCGAGTCTGTGCAACAAAGATTAGATCATGTTCGCAACTACTACGAACTACTAAACATGCCATTCGAGGCAAGTAAACCGCAACTTCATACTGGCGCGTGGGAGATGGTTTTCATGACATTAATCATCTCAACTATCTTTTTTTGGTTTCCAGGCGTTGCTTGCATTCATCACGGAGCATGTCAACTTATACACAGCCTCCGAGTAAGTGAATGCCTGTGAACCGTTTTAACTAACGACGAGCAACTCGAGATGGTTTATCAACAAAATATCATCCTCTTTTACAGGTATGCCAATCTCCTCAAGGTTCAGGTCCCAGGAAGAGAAGTTCCTCCCGATGCGCTGGACCGTGTGTCGGACATTTTGTCTCGTTAGGTTAAAAAATAGCCGACGTATGATCACGTTAGCTCGGCCACCATAGCGCCGAGCGTGTCATAGCTTGTGCAAACTTTGGCTTGAATTTTGGACGATTATTCCCTGTGAGTTTTTGCAAATTTATG
Source organism: Hypericum perforatum (assembly GCA_012979155.1). Classification (NCBI taxonomy): domain Eukaryota; kingdom Viridiplantae; phylum Streptophyta; class Magnoliopsida; order Malpighiales; family Hypericaceae; genus Hypericum; species Hypericum perforatum. The sequence goes on along the minus strand of SOPF01028832.1, from coordinate 68 downwards.
TTGTTGTGCTGGAATTGCTTCTCCAGATTGGTGATATTTTCCTTCTAGTCGTGTTTCTTTGTAAAGTC
>SOPF01028831.1:0-71830 GCA_012979155.1 Hypericum perforatum | reverse complement strand
AATAAATGATGAATTTAATAATTAAAAGCATGCATTTAACAGGTTTGTTGCATTGCATTCATAATAGAGGTAAATTTGGAATTTTAAAAAATATCTAAAAACCTATTTTCACCGGAGAGAGCAACTTAAAGAATCTAGACAAGTGGTGAATTTCTTTTTTTTTTGAACTTTTTATCTTCTTTAACCTAGTTTTAGTATATATTGATATAATTGTTGGGTATATGGCTGAATTGTTTGATTTATTGGGTTCATGGAATACAAGTGCTATATTGTTGGGTTGGACGGCTGAATTGGTAGTGCCTCGATATTTAATCAGTTTGTTTGGTTTGATAAGAATTAATTAATTTGATGACAGATTTAGTCCGGGAGAAAGTGATGACAAAAATTTTCATTTTCATGATGTTGAAACTTTAAAATCTTAAAAGTATTATTTTTTTCTTGGATTAATTTACATTGGCATGAATATTATGACTATTTGCACGTATTTATTTCTTTAAAAAGTTTAATTTTTGATATTTATAAATATTTATTTTTAATTCTAAATAATATTATTATTATACGCGTCAGTTTATATCTTACCTGTTCTAAATCCCGTTACAATGCCGCATCGTCATATTTAGTATTAGCCGCACTCCACTTTGACAACTCTCTCACCAACCTTATTTACATTGGAGTATTCTAGAAGACCCTAAAACAATCCATAGAGTATTCTTGAACACTCTCATTTCAGCTCTCAGGGATTCTAAAAGGCTTCTTGATTAACCTCGGCATTATTTGGCCTTTTGTGTCATCTTTGATCCTTGGAAAAGTCATCCCACAACATTCTCCCACACCTACTTTTGTGATGCAATTGTTGCCATCTTGCTCTTTGAGAAATTGGCTTTGCCTTAGACTAACGCTGCGATCCGTTATGCCCTTCTCTTGCACCAAGTTTTTCTTTCCCGATGTGGGTTAGGACTCATCATGACTAGAATTTGCCCTTTTTCTTAGACTGCCTCTTTATTTGCCTTTTGGTCCTCTTCTAGGCTCGGGCTGGACTTACCTTTAGTAACTCTTTTTGCTGGTTATGGCTGGGAATGATGCACACTAACTCCCTATCAATGCTTCCTTTGACACCTTGAGAACCCTATGGTACTCCTCGTCCCACTTCTAAGCTCATTCTAGCTTATTCCCTCTTACATACATCTCGTATAGGTGGGGATTTCCTTAGTGGCTCTGTGGCTAACTTGGTTTTGACCTCTTTGCTATCGCCCTTTTTCCATCCAGACTCGCAACCTTGAGAGAACTTAATGCCCAAAGCGAACCAATCTTGACATCAGCTTTGATACATCCATCATATTCCTCATCCCCATAGATCAAGGCAATCTTCTTCATCTTTGGGACTCCCTCGCTTCATGAGTTCCTTTGCAAATAAGGCATCTCATACTCCCCATTGCTACAATTTTATCATTGCCCAAGGTTCCAACCAATCCAAGAAACCAAAGAGTGACTACTTCCCTGTCATATTCAGAATCTCCAATAGTAACTCTGCAAACTCCATCACATAATTGGTGCATTACTTCCTTTGGAGATTTTGAGAGATGATTATAAATGAGGGTAGCAAACCCTATATATACAACTCTTAGGAAGCCAAACGATAAATGCCAACTACATACTACTTATTATTTCCAACCTTTCAACTACCAATCCCTATTTACATTGGAGTATTCTAGAAGGCCCCATAATATTCCATAGAGCATTCTAAAATACTCTCCATGACAATCATATGCCTAATCGATGAGATCCTAACGACGATCTTTGCTTCTCTCTCCTAACTCGGTGTCTCCATGATAATGACATGTTCCAGTATTGCGTTTGGATCCTACTAACGACATAGAGAATTCCACATCCTCCGAAACTATGATGTTGAGGAATTCTATATCCTCCCGCATTAACTTGAATACAACATTCAAACTAAGAGTACCACACCATTCAAACTATGGGCACTACGCCATTCATACTATCAATAATGTGGCATTTTTATAGTAATAGGAATATGTCTTTATAGAATAATATCAATATATCATTTAAACTAACTACACCACGTCATTTTGAGCAACATAATAAATCATTTTGACCACCAAGAATATGCTTTTTTAGACTATTATGAACATACAATTAAGATTAGCAAAAACACAATATTCAAACTAAATATATCATGGTATTCCGACTAACAAAAAATACATCATTTTCATACTAATATGGACATGAAATTTTAGGCGAACATAACATCATTATTAAGTAATACCAATATGGCATTCAGACTAACAACAATACATTATTTTGTCCAACAGAAATATGTTATTTCAACTAACAAAATAATGTCATTTTAACAAATAAAAATATGCCATTCTAACAAACAGATATATATGATTCTGGCCAGGGCATGGAGCTGGACAATCACTATTTTGTCCTTTGCACGTGAGTCTTATAGAAAGTAAAAAACATGTGTTATTTATTGAATCTTACCCTTGTTAACCACATTTTGTCCAATATATTACAAACTAAATATTCTTCTTTGCTAACATTTTTTTATCCTCGAGTAGAGTTAGGTCTTAAATGTTGGGACATATTTAACTTGGATCCTAAACACAAACTTGTATGGATGCTCCTTGTTATTACGACTGTTCCTAACACCAAGTGTACGGGCGAGGGCATGATGCCCTTGTTTAGATGCGTGAATTGTAGGCACCAATCAGGGATGAGGGCGTTAGGCAGAAGTTAACATGTGGCACACCTTTGAGTGTTAGTAAGGCGTTTCACACACCCGTGCCATATGGTGTCCCCATTTATGTGGCACGCCCCGATTAGTTCACACTATTCATTTATTTTTTTTGCTTCTTCTTTAAAAAATTATTTTAAAAAAAATCAAATTTTTTTAAATTATATGTTCCACATTGTATAATTCTATTTGAAAAAGTTATTTTTAATGTCGTTAATTATTTCTAAATTATTTTGAATTCATTAATTCAATTGTTGCGATTTTATTGTTTTTTCTAATTAAAGCAATTATATATATATATTTTAGTTAATTATGTAACTTTTATTTTTTGTATGTTGTAATTTAAATTATTTATTTTTATTTTTTATTTTAAAAAATCATAAATTTTGTTATTATAAAAATAATTTTAATATTTTTAAATTGATTTGCCCTAAAATACTACTTTGGATAGTCTAACATTGTTTTTAAACTAGTGTCGACTTATCCCTTTTGGCATCTACCAGTGCATGGAATTAGGTTATTAGGTCACGCCAATTGGACATATTAGGTTTTTTATGCTGCTGAGGTGGACAAGTGAAAATATACAAACCATTCAGCTTTGCAAGATCATTTCAAACCCACTATTCTTCTTGAAAATTTATGAGATCTTGAAACGTTATTCTTTTTTTATACATTATAATTAATCAAATATCGTATACTAGGAGTCAGAGAGATCTAAGGCGGCTGATTGTTCGTCAACTGCCGTATTGTCCATAAGGGGCCTGTTATCATCTCGAACAAGAGGAGGAATCTCGAAACCCAAGACTTCCTGGCCGACGTTCATACACCAACAACAAGCACCTAGGTAAAACTCACTCACTAAACTATGAATGCTAACAATGAAAATGGTTTTTTTTTTAATACAGATAAGGGCCCTGGTACAATAATAAATAATTAGAAATTTTGTCATAGTAGGTAATTCTACCATGTGCTTTCGGCTAGTTCTAACTGACTCAAATTGACGCTATTGTTGGTAGTGGGAGATTCCATCATGTATTTAAGTCTATCCATTCGATTTAGACAGACACAAATTAACATTGCTATTGGTTGTCGAGGGTCCCACCACTTGCTTCTATATATGTTTTCCGTTGATTAATTCTGCAAAGCATGTGCATTTATTCTTGACCATTTAATTCTGTCAAGCATATGTATTTATTCCAGATATATATTGCATTCGATGATAATTTTTAACATCGTTGATGCCATTACAGAATATTAATAATGTTTTTTTATGCCATTTTGGAATCAATAATGTCATTGATGTCGTCGTTGTCGTGGATGATTGTCGTTCGTGCACGCACATGCACACTTGACACAAACACACGTGTTGAAGCCATTTTTTGATCATAATAACCCAAAAATATTATCTTCAATATCATCTAAAGACATAGCTAGATTGTCCTCCTCATGCTCTATTGTTGATGTAGACGATTTAGACTTGTCTTTCGTTATTTGACTTATAATAAATAAATAATCCTCCGAGATAACCATGATACCTTGTCATCTACATTTCCATAAAATAACTATGACTTACTATACATGTTTCTGCCAATCCTAACTCTTGTCAAACATAAATGTCAAGTAACTGTTCCCTCATACAAACTAATCTCATACCACTAATCTGTAGGTATTTATAGCATCACTTTCATTTTTCATCACCACTATAGTATCATTTCTACCTCAATTAGACTACTATAATCTTGTAGTCTCACCTGTTACAATCTAAAACTCCTAATGAGATCAAATTTCTCTCTAATTTTGAAATATGCCTAATCTTACACAACTTTATCAAGACACCATTCCTTATCTTGAATTAGATATCAACTATATCAATAATCTTAGAAGTGGAACTATCAGCCGTAGCCATCATAATTTAACAATCAAACTGGGAAGTATCAAATCACCCTCTTTTGAGTATCATGTGAAAGAGAAATGTATCCAAAAAAATCCAAAAAGTTCTAATACTTTGGATCTCATAAAATAGAAAGGCAATCATCATCTAACCTATCTGAATATGAGGTCATATTCATGGATGTCAATCCTCCCTCGTGGTCTCAATTTCTTCTTGAGATGACATTTTTTCGCACTCAAAGCAATTTTTTGAACCTTTTCAACCCAACTTGGATCCACTTTTATCTTTTGCTCCTTGATTAACATGATTATCACTCATATTTAGTGCATTATTTGATTATCGCTAATTTTCTTTTTTTTATGAAATTTTAGGAGAGCACTTGGTAGTTCTCTTACACTTTAGACTCCTTTTCCATAATTCTCATTGTAACTAAATTTTTGTAGGAACATGATAATGTATTCAAGAGTAACAATATCTTGTCAGATTTGGAGAAGCAACAGATTTAGGTTCAGTGCAAACCCTTGCATCCAAATTCGATGCATATCCGTCGTATGTGTTACCAGCATTTACGTGGTAGAAAGACTTGTCTCGCATAAATGCGATATCCTGTATTGGTAGATAACACATGTACAACCCCTGTTTCACACATTGTTAGTTGAAAATGGATCAGATTGTTTACAGTACAAAATATCAACGAAGATATTATATTAAATTTATTATATATATATGAAATTTTTATTATGATGTCAGAGTAACTTGAGCTTATACTTATTGTTGTCATCATATAACCCGTTTTTCATCATACTCTAGTGAAATTAAAATTTGTACAGATTTTTGTTAAAATTAATACATTGTTATTTGCAAAAAAAATTTCTTACGTGACATATACATTCGTCGCGCATTGGTAAAATGAATATTCTTACAAATTGTTAAATTATGTATATAGTAGCAATTTGTCTCTGTGACATTTTCAGAGGTGTAACTGTATCCCTTCTGCTCATATAAGGAAAAAAGCACAGTTTTATTCCGATTTACAAGGCGACGATTCCAACCTACGAATAAGATATTTTCTACTATGTTCGTCCTATCGTTTGCAATATGCTTGACGGAATTTGCTGATTGCTTGTGCTTGCATGGTTAGGTACTTACTATTAATAATCAAAGCAGATATAGAATTTACCATCAACCAATTAGATTAGAAAGTCAAAGTTACAGTTCGAGTATTTAGAAATGTCGAACTTTTGAATTGACTCGAATTTTCATTTATCAATTTAATGGCTATCATGATTCTAATAATACATTTTCAGTTTTCGTGCTTCAAAATTCATAGTTATGAAATCTACTGTAATTAGATAAAAAAAATTTTAGGAAAAAGTTCACTTTAGTTTCCTGTGGTTTCATGGATTGACACTTAGGGACTCGTGGTTTCACAAACATCCAAAACAACCCTGAGTTTTCAAAAGGACTTCACGAGCAGCAGCTCCCTTGCTCGAGACCAAAACGACGATGTTTTACGGTTGATATGGCACGCCATTTGGACATCCTCCGATCTTTAAGACAAACTTCAAAATAATCCTAATTTCATTTTATTTTTTTAGAAACACCATCTTCTTCCTAAAAAAAAGAAAGAAATACTTATTTCCCTGATCTGATATTTTTTTTCTTGTTTTGTTTTTTGGAAACTTGGAAAAAGAAAATTCAACCCTATCAAGTGATTGGGTTTGAGGGAGGAGCATTTAAGAAAGAAAAAAGTGCATGGGTGCCGTCTTTAAATCGGGTGCTTCCTTCCATTTTCCTTTTCGGTAACGGTCTCTTAGGAAGAAGAAGATTGAATCCAGAGAGGCTAGATCTATCTATTCAGGTTGAACAATATTCCACAGAGCGCAGCGGCGATGGGAAGAAGTCGGCGACAGTGTCCGACGTTCGCGCGTGGGCAATGAACGTCGTCAGCTTTGTCGGCCTCATCATGGCTAACAAGCAGGTCATGTCCTCCCACGGCTACGCCTTCGCCTTCAGTAATCATTTTCTCAATTCAATTTTAACAGATTGGATTAGATTAGAAGAATTAGATCTCATTTCCCAATTGTGTCTAGTCTTCAGCCACAACCTTGATGGGGTTCCACTTTGCCATTATGGTGCTTGTCGGCCTCGTCTCCAATGCCATGGGCCTCTCCACCTCCAAGCACATCCCTTTCTGAGAGCTGCTCTCGTTCTCCCTCGTCGCCAACGCTTCCTCTAGTTTCTATCAGATTCATTCCCTCTTCTTCTTCCTTAAATGGTTAGTTGAAAATAAATATATTTGATATTTTTTGGGTTATTTGAAAATAAATATATAAATTTGATATTGTTTTAGAAAAAAATCACCAAGACACGTCTCCAACATCAATAAAATAGAATTCTGAGCTGGAATGCCATGTTAATACAAAAACGTCATCGTTTTGGTCTCAAGCAAAGGAGCTGCTGCCCGTGAAGTTCTTTTGAAACCTCAGGGTTGTTTTGGATATTTTTAAAACCACGGGTCGCTAAGTGTTAATCTATGAAACTACAGGGTACTAAAGTGAACTTTTCCCAAAAACTTAATACAATTTGTAAATTTTGTTCATACAATATCCAACATGCACGATAATGTTGAAACTAGAACTTAAAAAACCAAATGGTCAACGTTAAGGTTCACCCTTATTTTTTTTTTTCGGAATTGCTTCATATGATCATACAAGTTACATTTAAGATCAAAGTTTTGGCTTGAAAAGGTCAACTCGGTTGGGTCTCATAGGAAGTTGCAAATATGACCAGTCGTCATCATCTATGCCATTGAAACACAGATCCACCATGTCCTCTCTCACCAACTCCAACATAGCAGGCTCCCACTGGACGAATACAAAAAGAATATATACTTATAACAAATCTCGAAAGATAATAGCGTATAAAAAATGTTCCAATTAACTGGTCGTAATTATGAAAAACGAAGTTGTAGCATTTTTCCGGGAATAGATAGTTCAGGGTGGTCATAAAGTTTGGTGATAAAAGATATGGCAGAAGTAAATAAAATAAACATAAATTATTGAAAATAAACATAAACTAGTGTACTCTTTTTTGTGGTTAAACTGGTGATTTTTTTAAATGGATGCCAAGTAAAGAAAATAGTAATAAAATTTACGTAAATTTGAGTCAAAAGTGTAAAAATATGCTACAAAATTTCGCAATTTACGTTTCATAAGACAGAAGTTGTCTTACCTTTGGTTTTTTGTCTTTATCAAATAAAACTGCTCTTGATCCCTACATAAATGATATATATAAACATCAGGGTCGTTTAATTATGAAGAATGGGGCAAACCGAATTGTGATATCTCAATACTTGAAAATATAACAGTTTTGTCATTTTTATAAAAATCTTATCTTGCTTTAGTTAAAATTGGTGCGATAATGTGCGAATAGTAAAAAAATGTGATATAAAGTAAATTTTGAAGATTTCAAAATGTATCTAGTAGAAGTCATTACTTGTCGATGCACGACATATATTGCAATAAATAGTATATTCATGAATCAAACATTCTCTCATATTTTGCCCCCTCCCTTCTCTTATCTGAAATCAAATCATGCATTTCATTAGAATGCATGAACTAACTAAGATAATTTTGCGGAGCTTTCTGCAATATGCTCAACTGATTACCGATCTCAGAAATATCTTAAGGCTTATTGGACTAGTCGACTTTATGGAGGCAATGGCCAATAGGATCCAGCTTTTCTCTTGATGAGTTTTTGCTTCGTCTTCCTGCAAGGAGTGACACATGTGAGTTTCCATAAATCAAGCTGGTTCTCCCATTTGAACAATTGTACACCACCCTCAATTTCTGACTATACTCTGAGTCTCCAAAGGACAAGTAAACTAAACACAAAGTGTACTAAAAATTAAGGAGGTCCAAACCTTGGCATTTTCATGATTAAAAAGTTAATTCAAAAATAATACCGCTGTCATAAAAAAACACACTTACAATTGATGCTAAAATTTCCTCAGTTGAATCTTTGGAGAAACTCTTGTTGATATCTTTTAGTCTGAGGAAGCAGATTAGAGATAATAGATAATAAGGTTTTAAACTAAGAGCTCACATTTGGAAGTTATGATTCAAATTACTTATTGAAAGGGCTGTCATCTTTGATAAGCGACTTTTGAGCATATTGATTTATAGCTTTATTGATTGACGTAGAATCAGCTGATCCGATTGCTTTGAGAACGATTTCCAATTTTGGCAAGTCCTACAAAAAGAAATAAATGTTTTTTTACTACCTACATTGAATAAATACGTACATACAACACAATACGTCTAATCGATTGGAATTTGCGTTTATTTATGCTCCTTACAGTAAAAATATTCCATCTTTTCCTGATCTTTCGTCTTAAGAATTACATTACCAAGGCCTTTAAAACTTACATTCAAAGTTTGTTTTGTCAAGGAGGGAAAGAAAGGAAACCAAAGAAATGATAGGGTAGTAGGACATCTAGTTACTTGAGAGCGGATAAAGTGCGTTGCGAGACCATAAGCAACCATTTCTGATCCATTCAATCTTGCTCCTGTGAGTCCCAAGTATTCCCCTGCAAATAACGTAATAAATATTTTGATTGATAACATAAACTTTATGGAAAAATTCTAATTATGTTTCAAGTTAATATTTAATTAATTAAGCTGTCAATTGTTTGTTGAGCTACCATGGGTAGGAAACTATGCAAACAACGGGTATGAGCCATAATAGAATAAGTGTAGGATGATTCGACAAATGCACATGGTTCAATTTTTTACAGGTTCAATAGGCGTCAAAATTGACTTTATATATATATAAAAAAAAATAGTTCACCAAATAAAAGAGAGCAAGAAGTTTGAATTCGGAGATAGTAATTAACATTGTACTTAAAATTTTGTAATCAGGATCCTACCAAAAAAATTGTAGCCAAGACTTCCATTTTTCTGACAAAAAGCTTACCAAAAAAGCCGGCTAGCCTGGAGAGGAAGTATGAGGCACCAACATCAGGGAAAAGACCTATAGAAGTTTCTGGCATGGCAAACATCTGACATTTGATATTAAGTGTACAACATTTAAAGGGTAAGTTAACCTTTTCTTTTGATAATTTGAATCTTGAGTTGTACCATGATTATTATGGCAAACTGTTAGTCTAAGAGACTTATAAAAAAAGAATCTGTTAGTGTAAGCGTGAAAAAATCACTATCCTAATAATGTTGCAGATTTTATTTATATGGTTCTAACGCGTTTTGATCCATGGTCTATTTTTTCTTGCACCATCTTCAATTCATGTCACGCAGGTAAATTCAAAACAAATTTGGATCGAACAACATTGTGCACGAACAATAATGTTATCACTGATGATGATGAGATTCACCTTTTTGTATTTTCTAAAAAATTCTACTAATTAGAAAGGCCAACCAATATACATACAGTATTTTCTGTGACAATCTTGAATTTGGCATTCATCGAGATACCAGCTCCTCCTCCCATCACAATCCCATCCATGAGAACAACCTAAATCATATAAAATAAAATTCATAGAGCAATGTTCATATCATTAATAAGGAGGGCTACATTAAATTATTAGCAAAATTTAACTATCAAAATGATGGATTCGTCAACACTAGGAAGGAACCGAAGTTAACATTTAAAACTGTCGTTTTTGAAAAAATTGTCCAAAGTTCGAAGTCTTACCAACGGCTTCCTAAATGTTCCAAGCAGGTAGTCCATATTATACTGCTTCATGTAAAACTGAGCTCCATAATTCCAGTGTCCTACAATTGGAACCATTCAGAAAGAAGCTGCACAGCTCGAACCCGAATAAGTGCATCATGAAAGGCACAACTCGAACCAGAAACGCCATTTTGTCCAACACTTTCCTAATATCAAAGAGATTGCAAAAAAATTTGCATACTGTTTGGTCATCCTCCGGGGAAAGAATATATAAAACGCAGTTCGATAAATACCTGAAGACATAGCAGTCATAGCTCCTACAACATCCCCCCCAGCACAAAATGCTTTTCCATTTGCCTTGTATCACAACAGGGACAATCAGGGCAAGACGAAAGTAAAGACCCGTATTGATTATTTTTAAGAATCTTTTAATCGTGTCACATATTTGAGATTAATTATATATTACCTTCAAGATGACAACCTTGATTGTCGAATCATGCTCAAATTCTCTCATGTTTCTTAGCATTTGAGAAATCTGCAGAGACATAAAATAGGATATATTAAATGGAATTAATGTTCGTACATAGATAAAGACGAGCGGAAACTGCACTGGATTATTGCGAGATCCCCAAAAATAGAAAATAACTATACTTTTGTATTTACACCCATCAGCGCTTATAACCACATGTTGCTTTAGAAACAAAATTGTTCTATTACATTCAGTTCTAATAATAATTGGCATGAGTCTCTGAGGCTTAAACTCCTATTTAACCACGACTGGTTGGACTCCTTTCACTAACTAGGCTGTAAACTGGATTTGTATGACTTTAATCTAACTGGCCCGTCTTGGGACTTCTAGTCCCAAGTACTACTGTGCATTATTCTTCAAGTGTCTCCAGCACTGAATACATGAACATCAATATATGCGGCTAAACAATTCCAAAATTATTTTCGATGGTGCCGTTCGGAAGCTTATTGTTCATTTTATTTCTTTCATATCCAGAAGTGGTTGTATTATTCCAATGAACTGTGAGACGATGCAGTAAAGTTCATATTCTTTATCTGGAAACATTTAAAGATTGGGTAGTCGGAGCAGTCTGTCGATAACATTTCTTGTGTAATTCTGGGGGGTTGTGCTGATTTACATAACATAACGGGTGTATATGTAGTGTTTAATCTATTAACAAATTATATTTAAGATCTTTATATCCGACTTAAAATTTTAATAAATTAAATATGAATTTTAACACATATATATATATGACTTACGTTGTTGCACTAAATAATGAAATTTGTATATATTGGAATTATATATTTAACATTTATTTTCAATACGCTTTCTCAAATTAAAATTAAGAAGTTAAAGATTACATGACATCATACACAACAATAATTAAGACATCAATTAAATCTCATACTAGATAAAATATTCTATCCAACTTAAAAATAATGAGGAAATAAACTTCTAATACTTATAGCCTAATTTTTCTTTCACTCTTGCACCAAACACATTGGGATTCTCAACATATTTACTTATTAAAACACTTTCATATGTTTTTTCATTATCGCTAAATGCAATACCGTACGCACGTACCATTTCATAATTGAGGCTATTCATCTTTCTTGGCCTGTTTAATATGACCTTCTTAACTGCCCCATCTCCTTCAAATATTACCTGTATGTTGTAGAATTTAAGTAAATGGTAAAGTACAAACTACGAGGAATTTCTGAAATTCGAACAGAAACAAGAGGAACTTGTCTTTAAAAATATCTCCATTTTGTGTTATATGTAGTTATAGTTTTCATTTTAATATATATATATATATATATATATATAATAAAATTTTATCCTTTAGGAGGCACTTTATTTATTTTTGAAATAGAAAATTCGCCGGATGTACGTGCTCTTGGTGCCGTATTCGATTGTAGTGGTAGCTGCAAGCGATTTTAAATAAACACGAGACAAACACGAAAAAGTTTCTTCGAATAGTTGATTCCTTCAGTTTTGAAACCCATTCGTCTCGGAATTTAACAATCTATTGGGAGGGATGACAAAAAAAGAAAAAGGGTAACGATCTACATTTATCTGATTATCTGAAGGATTAATATACATTTACCTGGTCAATTTCTTTGCCGAAGTTTAAAAGATGAGCCATCAGATGCTTCTCGACCTGTATCGGAACTTGGTTAGAGAGTTGTAGCGCAACAATTTGATGTTGAGTAGTTCCTATATATGTATATGCATAAGTCTTCTAATAAATACTACAGAATTCGAGTCATTCATTATGTAATCAAATCAAATATTTGTTGGATTAATATTTGGTTGACTTAATACTATATGATTTTAAACATTAGAGGGATTTAAAAAGAGATATATGTTTTTCAACGTGATTCTTTTCGTAATGTAGAAATCTAAAGAGAGATAAATAAATTTCCAATTTTCATCAAAAATATTACTTTAAGAAACCTCCATCACCAAAATAAACAAAACGCAAAGACATGATACTAAATTAACAATGCATGAAATTACATAATATTAAAATAAATTTATCTTTTTTTTCAACAAAGAGCAACTATCGAGCGGTTTGTCACAGACGGAAACTTTCCCTCGCTAGTTCGCCGTGCGGCCTTAAGCTCCTCTAAGCCTAAGTAAGCCTTTCTCTCTCTCGATACTCTCCCACGAGTGGCCCAACACAAGTAAACTTGAAAACCAAAGAGGGAATACTTGAAGAAATTGTTGGGTGATTACAAATGAGGGGGGGCACCCCTATATATACAACTCCTACGGTACTATTTCAACTACCGTATTAAATGCTGCCTACCTAATAAATGCTACCCTATTAAATGCCACCTCCCACATTTATTAGGGCGGCTACAAAAGTCAACATTTACGACTCCTATAAATGTTGGAAGCTTCTAGGTCTTTATGGAGAACTCTAGAAAGCTTTTGGATGCTCGAGGGTTAACCTCTATATGCCAAAGTTGCCCCTCACGGGCCAGATTGGGCCTTTGCAAAGTTAGTCCGTGACAATTCTCCCCCACCTAATCTCGCGACGCCCTTGTCGCAGCTTCAAACTTGGCAACTTTCTCTGTTGCCTTTTGGTCTTCCTTTCCAATGCACCAAGTACTTCTCCGTACCTGGCATTGCGTCTCTTTGTAAGTTGGCATGACAGTCTTCCTCTCTATCAAGCGCCCAAGTGACTTCCATCACTCGTTGGAAGTCTTCTCGGTCCGAATTGGCTTGATGATTCTCCTCTCCATCAAGCTCCTTAGTGACCTCCATCTCCCGCTGGAAGTCTTTCTGCTTCAGTGCTTCTTCGCTCTTGTGGGTTGTAGAGTGTTTCTCCTGCGATACACTCCCCCACCTATTTGCGTAATATACCATAGGACGCTCTCCATCCCTGATGAGTCCTCGCAACCCACCTTCTTTTTGACTTCGACATGGGCACCACTTTTGCATCGTGACCCACCTTACATCGGGAGGATCCCCTTGTATGGCCATGCCTTCCTCATCGAGCGAACTCTCCTTTGGCTAGCTTGTAGCAGCCATCTCGGCCTTGCAATACCCTGCTTCAGCTAACTCCTTCTCGAGATCAGCTTCACCTTCCCATGGAAGCTCCCTCGTTATCTCAGCAACTCAAACCAATAACTCATCGTGGGCATCTGTAACTTCAGCTTCCAATGATGACTCCTTCATTGGCTCGGTAAACCAACCCACTAGCTCTTCGTGGGCATTCACGACTCCTCTTGTCGCTTCATCCTTCCACTTCACGAATTTGTGGTCCACCCTTCTCCTAAGTGGAAGTTCCTCCAATGACTCCGCGATCAACTCCTCTCCAAGCTCTATCGCGTGACCACTTTGTGAATCTCGTCGTCAAGTGTACTCGGCAACCTTGTGAGTAACTCGGTATCTCCTTGATCTCCTTCTTGCAAGCAACCTTGATTCCTCCTCGATCTCCCTCTCGCCGCATTGCATCCCTTGCTTCACGGCTCTCCTTCGCAATCTCGTCACTTATTCTTGCATTCTTGATTGCTCCACTCGAGTCATCCTCTAACTTGATCTCCTCGGTTGGCTTCACCTCGACCAACTCGATGCCTTGGGTTGTCTTCTCTACAACCCCTTTGATAACTTCGGCTGGCTTCTCCACAACCGAATTGATGACATTGGTTGGCTTCTCTGCAACCAACTTGGTAACTTGAGTTTGCTTCTCCGCAACCCACTCGATTAGCTCCTCCCCTACTTGAATCACTGAGAGTCCTCTCAAAGGCATCTCTTCCTTCTTCTCAATCGGCACCTTGCAAGCGGTAGGTAGACTCAGTGCATCCAACTGCACCTCAGGAGGCCCTATTGTGGCAATGGAAAGAATGCATTGACTCCTTAGATGATCTTCCCTTTGACTCTTCAATCCACGTCTGAGCGCGCTCCTCTTGATCGATCTCTCTACTAGTGGTCACGACTCTGCAACCAAAAGCATTGGTGAGTACAAGTGATGGCTCCTCCATCAGGGCTTCTCACGATTCCTTCAACTCCTGAGATTCCACCCATCCTCCAGGAGGGAGCTTCCTTGCCAGCTCTACGGTCTCAACGCCATCTATCTCCTCGACGACGCTCGTGAACTCCTTCAGAATCATGCCCTCTTCGAACACCAACCTTGACTCCTCCTCGCACTTCTTGTGCTTCTCCTTGGGCATTGCATGCATCTCCTTGCATGTCTTACGCCCTTCATTGCATATCTCGTCGTTCTTCTCCTCGAGCATTGCATGCTTTTCCTCGCATGCTTCTTATTCCTCGTCAGACTCTTTGGGCTCCTCTACTCGCCTCGAGTAGCCAAAGCGCAACTTGTCCTTCTTCGGACACTTACTCACCCTGTGAGGTCCATCGCAAATGAAGCATCCATGCTTCAGCTTTTGCTCGGCCTTCTCTGGACAATCGCGCACTTGATGTGGTCCCTTGCAAATGATGCACTTCCATACATACTCCTTGCACAACCTTCGGAACTCCCCCAAAGGCTTTTTACGATCACATGGATCAGTGACCACTATCTCCTTGCGTACCTCGCGTGCCACCACCTTTTGCTCTTTGCTCTCTCAGATCCACGCTAGCATTTTTGCCCTTATTGGACAATGAAGCATCCGGTGTGGCTCTCTGCAAAAGGGACACTCGGGCTCTTTCCTACACCATCTTCGCCATCTTGGCCATCTTTGAGTCCCCATCCAAGAGTCGACAAATTCTACTGCCGACTGGAAGTCTAGCGCACAAGGTTGTACTTCTTCCTTTGCCTAAGACTCTAATCCTTCAAGGAAGGAACTTAACAACATCTCTTTTGTCAAGTCCTTAATGCCCTCGGTCACATCGCAGATCTCTTGCATATACTCTTGCACACTTTCCTCGTGCACAATCTCTTAGAGCCTCACACGCTTCTGGTGAGCATCAAACTCCATACTCAATGAACAAGCAAGGTTCCTTGTGCATACCTCGTCAATTTCGCTTTCCTCAGTGCGTTGGACTCTCTTTTCTGACTTCTCGCAACTATCTCGAACACCAAGCTTCACCTCTAGGATTCTCCGTCTAAAGGCAGCCTCTCCATCTTGAGGTCCCGACTCTTCCTTGCAAGACACCACAATCACCTCGGTAGGCATCCCCTCTAGCTTCTTGGAAACATTGCCTTCCTCCGATTGGTTCCTCTCCCACGAAGCCATCGAAACTCTGCTCTGATACCAACTGTCATGGACAGAAACTTTCCCTCGCTAGTTTGCCATGCGGCCTTAGGCTCCTCTAAGCCTAACTTAAGCTCCCCTATACGCCAAAGTCGCCCCTCACGGGCCAGATTGGGTCTTCGAAAAGTTAGCCCGTGACAGGTTATCCCATAGCAGTTTCAGGTATGCATAGCTTACATGTTGTTGCGTGCTACACCTATTTGAAAGTCTAGACAAATATATCATAAACAAAAATCTATGAGAACATTATTGGAAATGAATGTGATATTTTTAGTCCATGTAATTTCAAAAGTGAATATCAAAGATCCATTAACTACAGGTCTAATGAGAGACCAAATAAAAGTATCATCAAGGAGAATGTCATTAAAACTTCCAAAATAATCTAAATTCATGATGGCAAATCAATTTAGATCGTAAATGATGATATATAAGTTCAATGAGACAGTTGAATTGTGAGGTTAGGGTCGAACTAAGTACATAAAAAATTGAGTTTCTTACCTATTCTTATGATGAAAGAGTGGTAAACTTGTCCATGGTAAGATTATGTTTAAAGTTTTTAATGATCCTCATACTTTAAGTATATAAATAGAGTACGACATGATACCCCTCATAAGAGATCTCCTATATCGAATGTGAAGAGCCGCTTTTATTAGATGAGTTAAGGACTGAATCTCTAAGTATTCAATAAAGTTTTCAAGGTATTTCAAAGTCAAAATAGACAAACCCAATAGAATCGAGTAGTGATTTGAGAAAAAATTGTGTTAGTACCTCTATCTTGGTACATATGAAACAACGAATTATATAAGGCATCGCATCTACTAATATATACAAAAATTAAGAAACAATCCAATGTGTTTAAATAATATATTAATAAGTAAGATTTGTAATTGAGGGTTAGAACATAAAATCTACATAATCATTCTTACATAGTAAATATAGTAATCATTTTTATAAGAAAGGTTGTGGTTGTAACAAAATTAAACAAAAGTAAGAATGAAAAAAAGAGTTATTATTTAATGTCAATAAAATGAGCACAATACCCTTATCAATTAACTACCTATGTGAAAATTATAGTTCTTTAGAAGTTCTAAATAGTACCTAAAGATGTATGATGCATCTACCTAATATTTTTGCTCATTAGGTTAGTAAAACTAAGGTAGCAAAGGTCTAAGTTATTAATTAATATTTTCCCTCATCAACTAGATTTAGAACTAAACTAATCTCGATCATGAAGATTACTCTTAACAGATTACTCTCATAATATCAAGATGTCTTATTAATACCAAATAATGTGATAATTTATTCTTCCATTTACTTGAATACCTCTCGGTCCACTCTTATCAATTATAATCATAGCTTAGGTGATCAATCTAGGTTAAGCATTAAAAATATCAATTACCAACTCTTACACATGATATTCAAATCATAACTTAACATAAGTAATCAATCATATAATACGGGCATCACATTTATAAGAAAACTACTCACTATGCATATTCATAAACACAAGATATAAATGAAGAATATGATAACAATTTTCATAAGTGAATTACATATAAATGCTTAGTCTCTTGAGTAAGCCCTACTAGACTTCACCATAATGTTAACCAAAATAGAATTTTGATTAATACCAAAAGTTATAGTAGCAAGTTTTAAGAAACTATTGAAATTCATGATGTACAAACCTAAAGACTAATGGTTATATGGTCGAAGGTCTAGCTAGTAAATAGAAAAACCTAGAAGAATTTTCCTAATAAAAGCTCCTAAAAAGGGAAAAATAACTTAAACATAATAACCTATAGACAAATGAGAGACAAATAACCTATAGTCATCTAAATATAAAATGGGATCAAGACGAGACTAAATTAGAATTCTAAAAAATCCATCTTCATCTGGCTAGTGATCGCCAATAGCTTGGTGTGTGCTAAGCTTTGCCACTAACTCGTATTTAAAATTTTGTGAGTTACTTTTTATTTCTTCTGATCAGATTTGGTGAAATTTTGATATTACATTGATATATCCATGAGATTCAAATTTGGTTGTAATTTTAAATCCGATTTTGTGATAATATATCAATTAGATATGTTCTAGACTTAAGTCTAGATTCATAATTTCATGATTGAGACTTTCACCTCGACTTCATGGTTCTAGCAACTATGGTTTTTAAAATTCATAATATAAAGGGTCGAATGCTCATATTTAGTTGTGATCTTTTTTATATTATTATATTGCATGATATTGTGTGATATACTTATAAATGAACGTGGATTTTATTAAGTATTATGAATGTTATGATACTGATACTACATTGTGTGATATTGATATATTCGAGTTAATAAGCTAGTGATCACATAAGGAGTACAAGAATATAACACTAATGATGACATCAACTAATTGCAAACCAGAATACAAATGCTAATATCAATAGAGCTACTATCTCTGCTACCCCCTATTCTAAACCTGCATGTGTTCGGCTAATTTTTCTGGGAGGGGCCAAGAGGAGAATAAATTATCAAAAGGGGGTCCAGGGAAAATTTTTTCCTCGTCTGGGGTTGGACCGACAACTCAAAAAAAAGTAAGTTTTTGTATTGGGGTTTTGTGTTCAAAAACCCAACAAAATATGTGTTTCAGTGCCCAAGCCTCAGTGAATAGAGAAAAACATAATATTTATTGGGGGTTTGTGCAATTTCAAAAGCAAGGGTTTTTTCGGTCCATTAATTTCGATTGAACTGGTATAACCAGCTCATTTTTTAATTTTGGTATAATACTTTAATTTCTGTGAAAAAAAATTTCTTCATAAATCGATGCAAAAATTAAACTTACATATTTTATTTTTATTATCTTAAGGTGGCCATATTTTCTCCATCAAGCGTGTACTTTCCTTAAACATTACTCTGCCGAATGTCGGAATATGGTGAAAGTATTTGGAAGCAACATGCAAATATCGAGTTAATTGAAGATCAAGTTATGTAATTTTTTTCTTTGGTTGTATTAAAATTGTGGAACTTTAATATTTGTGATATTTAGTTTAATTAAACTCGTTTTACTCTATCATTTGTAATATTTAGACCGTTCTATATCTGTTGTACTTTAGTTTTTAAACATATTGTAACCCTGTATACGGTCTAACTAACTACTTTATAACTGAAAAAGTAAAATATATGCTTGAATTGAGAAAATATGACCACCTGAAAATAATAAAAATAAAATATGTAAGTTTAATTTTTGTATATTTATGAAGAAAAAAAAATTGCAGAAATTAAAGTATTAGACCAAAATTAAAAAGTGAGCCGGTGAGATTAGTTCAACCGAAATTAATGGACCAAAAAAATTCTAGCACAAAATATTGCATTTTTCTCTCGCTTTGGCACTAAAATGCATGGTTATTGATTTTGTAACATCAACTATTGGAGGAAACCCATTAGTAAGGGCCACATCACAAGTGTATACACTAAACTAAGCTAAAGTGGGTCAAAGAAGAGATTAACTGATAGGTAACTTCTCGCATAGTAAAATTTCCTTTTTGCTAAGAAAATGATATCTGAGTACGCAAAATTGATGAACAATCTAACATATAATCAGGTAACTAAGGTTCAAAATGAGGGTTAGAAATAAGTCTAAACAGTCACAAAAGTGCAACTTGGGTAACAATTACATTGAGTGAGAAGAGTTTGTTTACGACAAAAATAAATAATACTAGATGTGTAAAAGTGAAAAGAAAGAGTTTTAACAATAAAGACAAACTGAGCACGATATCTTCTTGAATCGACTGTCTATACATAGGTTATGGTTCGTATAAAGTCCTAACTAGTACCCTATGTTGTCTACTAATCTACCTAATGCTTTTGCTAATTAAGATGATAAAACAAGATCGTAAAGGCCTAAGTTACCAATTAATACTTTTGCTCATTAACTAGGCTTAGAACAAAATCAATCTTAATCATGGCAATTCCTGCTAACGGATTATTCTCATGATATCAAGACGTCTCATTAATACCTAAGAATATGCTAATTGATTCTTCCACTAACTTGAGTTCCTATCAGTCTACTCTCATTAATTTGAATTGTAACTTAGGTGATCAAGCTAAATTAAGCATTAAATACACCAACTAACAACTACTTTACATGATATATGAACCATAATCCAATAAGATAGTCGATCACATGATCAAGGCATCACACTCAAAAGAGAACTACTTACTACGCATGATCATAGAACACAAGATAAAGATTGAAGATATCATATTAATAAGAACGAGTTAAGAAGGCTTAGTCTTCATGATTTTGCCTTCCCACCCAGAACAAATTAATTGAACTTGTCTCCTTTTAAAATCCGAGAGTCTCCAACACTAGCTGCCCAAAAGTGTCCTTCAACCCAAAAAATTATCTCTAAGCTAGAGTTAGAGGCGTATTTATACCCTAGCTACAGAAAACCCTAAAACAAGGAAAATGTTCTAGAAACAAGTCCAATTTTTCTCGGTTGTCGGGGTCTAGCAACCGCTAGATATGTAGCAGTTACTGCACCCAAGCCTTCTTCTCTCGTTTGCTCTTTGCCTTCTAGCAGTCGTTGAGAAGGTAGCAACCTCTACACCTAAACTACATCCTTTATCCCAGCACCCACTTTTAGTCTAGCGATTACTACTCTTGTAGACTTGATATTGCATAATTATCCTCGTCCCATCTTCTATGCCATTGACCAACCATTTGTGACAAAACATACACAACTAAGCAAGCACTTACATCTTGACTCAACAAACAAAAGACATAAAACATACGATAATATGCTACACAATTAACTCAAAATACTAACAAATGACACAAAACACAGGTAATTATGTGTACATCTTCACGCACATCACACCCCCGCACTTGCTTCTTTACTGGTCCTCAAGCAAAGTGCATCAAAACTACCACAATCGCAATGCCTTCAAATTATGAACAATTCACACCATGCTTCATCCTATTGCCAGCCACTTATCTCATTCAAGTGCCCTAAATAAAGAGCATATAGACACCACACTCTCAACTATTTAACTTGATTTCCATATTATGCATACCATACAAGAAAGTCAACCACTCAGAGGGTTAAATCATTATATGCTCATATGTATTGAGTAGTCGGCTGCCTATCACTTGCAAATATGCTCGGGGTCTGAGAATGTCATACTTTGCACTTGAAACAATCTCAAGTATTACGGGGTTCGTAATGAAGAGGGACTTTGCATAGGGTTGTAACGGGGTTTAAGGTAGGAGGAGGATAAATAATTGAGTAATGACTAGGCCACCTAATCTGAGGGTTATACAAAGAAACTAACTCTCGACTATACTACACATCTTACCCTATAATGACTATGTGCTCAACTCAATGCACCCATATCCTAGAGGCCATTTATTCAGGACAAGTCGCTCCCTTTGTTTATGCCTTTTTCCTCCCATTTTTCCACTTTCCTTAATTTAAATTTATTTTTTTTCTTTCCCTTATGAATTTTTTTCTTTCTTTTCACACATTCATCAACAACTTATCCTGATTTTTTGATTGTTGACCTCTTTTCTACCCTTTTTTATTCCAGTACAAGCACATTAAACCCCCCAACTTTACTACCAAGTGAACCCTTACAAAACATATTCCATAAATGATGTCCTTATCCCTCGGATTAAGTAGTTACAAAGTGGGTGAGGGTTGGATATTAGCTCATGCTGGTGTGTAAATAGTAATTCAAACAATAAGCTTAGGCTCAATGGAGTTACGCAATAGATACGAAAGGATTTTTGGCTCTAAGGCTCTAGGCTCAACATCAAAATGCCCCTCGATATCTAACTTACCCTACATTACAAAATTATACCATGTGCTAATATACCACTCTCGTCACCCAAAGCATGCAAGCACCTCATATAAATGCTTAGTCTCTCAAGTGTGGTCTACCCTAATGCAATTTTTCTCCTAAATAACCGAGAATGTCATTTTTAGATAATCCTAGTCAAGGCAAGTCAAATTTGATTCTGCCTACAAAATTTGGCTGGTGATCTCTATTCACAAGTTATAGGATTATTCATCATTTGCCAAGAACGTAAACACTTCAATCAAAAACATATATCATACCCACAATAGACTCGATTACATACATATGACAACATGACACGAAAGAAAAAAAAACAAGCACAAGAATTCAAAAACACAACGAGTACACCCCAACACTTAGCAAACACATTGTCCTCAATGTATGGAGGTATGTTAAACACAACTAAACATGACAAAATACAGACACCCAAATAAACATGGAAGATAAGGAAAGGGAAATAGATAGCCTAGTCAATGGTACGGTGGAGGTGGTGATCCAAACCAGCTCCAGAGCTAAGCCCAGTATACCTCATCAGGGAATTCACATCACACATTGTATGCCTGCTAGGCCACTAGCTGGTCACAGATATATTCTTGATTAACATGGTACTACTCCCAATGCTCAACTTGGTCAATGACTAGGGTCTCGACCTGGAGTCGCAAGTTGTCAACATTTTTGGACAAGGTTTCTACCTAGACTTCCAAAGAACTAATGCGGTCGGACAACTCATTGACCTCTTCTTGGTGCTCCAGAATTGGGAAGTCGTGGTCCTCTTGGAGACAGTCCTATATAGCCTTGTAGTCCTCCCACATGATTATTGCATAGGAGGTCATGCCATCCTGCTCGACTCTGGAGACTAAGTGCCAGGCCACTAGTCAATCACGATCAATGATGCTACCTAATACCTTCTCTACGGGAGCCCTTTGACCTGTCTGATATATTAGCAGGATGTCATGGGCATAAACTAGAGCTTGACATTGCAGTATTGCTAGTTCATCGATGTTTTGGAGCATCAGAGTGGCAGGAGCTTGATGCCTTGGGTGCCATGGTAGAGCTTTAGGAGGAGAGGATGAGTTGGGGTTGGGGTTGAGAGAGTGCGAGAAAGGGAGGCTACCGAGTTTTGAGGTTTTGAGGTTTGTGAGGTGAGAGAGGAGGTTGCTACATTTTAATCTAGATTGCTCGACTTCCAGCAATCGCTAAACCCAAAAAGATCTACTCCTTTGGCTGTTACTCGCCCAGCACCTGCTACTACTATAGCGATGACTGCTAGCGAGAAACCTCTCCCTGGTCTTGATTTCCTAGTGACCACTATGAATGTAGTGATTGTTAGGTCTGATGGATGTTGGATATGCAAAACAAAGGAAGATGTAAATGAGAGCAAAATCACATTCGACAAAAACATGCAAGAATATGCAAAAGTACAAA
Source organism: Hypericum perforatum (assembly GCA_012979155.1). Lineage (NCBI taxonomy): Eukaryota > Viridiplantae > Streptophyta > Magnoliopsida > Malpighiales > Hypericaceae > Hypericum > Hypericum perforatum. Next base: position 48,504 of record SOPF01028831.1, on the reverse strand, counting down.
AAATAAACTCACATCAATTAAAATGCAAAATATGCTAATTTTAAGTCGTTAGTTTGACTTGATAATCCCTTTTTCCAAAGCAAGTCTGGTGGGGGAGGTGACCTACGACTCAAGTCCCATGTTGAGATGACTTTTGTGGTGGTCTTGTCTTGAATCACTTCACTGTCCTCCACCTGATTGAATGGCGCAAGGTTACCATCTTCATCAATTAATGAAGAGGTCTAGTGTGCATATTCCACCATATCCAGCATTTCGTCTATTGCAAAATCAATGCCCATGTAATATTCTTCATCTTGGTGATGTAGTGCTTTAGCCATTTGATATTTTACCTTTTCATCACCAATGTAGAGAGTTAGTTTTCCGCCATTGACATCAATAAGGGTTTACCAGTGTTGAAAAAGGTCTTCCTAGGTGACGTAGGAACGTTGCCTCCTGGACGTGTGCATGATGATTGACGTACGTATGCATGGGGCATTCAAGGAGTGTCCATGGCTAGCTCATTCTGGGCGCGATTTTTATTTTATTTTACATTCAATAAATGCTTTGAATAGCATAAGAACGTTTGGGATGTTTCCTTTTTATTATTGGCAGCTGAATGATTTTGTAATAAGTCCAATTATGGATGTAATAAGTAGGGGAATTCGAACCATGTAACACCTGGTCCATCCTTAATGGGACTGCCTAATTTTGTGCTTCCTTTAAGGCAAGCCGTATCAATGAATAAGGTATGATGTATTGAACCCTAATTTCTGAGTTGGAAAGTGTCTTTGCGCCGTGAGCGTGTGTCAACTTGTTGCCGTTGGAATAGCAATCCAACACCCCTCAGCAAAGCAACAGAAGTTGTGACGTTGTTGTAACTATCCTAGTTTGAGTTAACGAGAGTTTCAAGAGAGTTTATCCCAAGCAACGTACTTGCCCTAGCTCATCTCATTTTAATCATTCGAACCTAGCAACTCAAGTGTGTTCATTTTATTAAACTGATCCGAGTGAACCACGTTTTCCCTACGTTAAGTGGTATCAGAGCAAGGTTGAGATCATCACAATTCTTACATTGAGAGAGAGAGTATACATTGTCATCTGGTAAGCACGAGTGAACCCCATCTATGATCCGATCTATAAGACTTTGTGATCACCTGATCCAAGTTTCTTTTAACCACCTAGCACCACTAAAAGCTGTTGCACTATGGCCGACCAGAATGACCCACCAATCCCGGATATGCGCCAAAGGTTTGCTAACCTTGAGGCAGCCATCTTGGAGATCTGCACTCAGCTGGCCAACCTTGTGGTACAACCCCCTCCAGTTGAGGTACGCAATGAAATAGAAGAAGAAGATATTGATTCTGATGCAACCTTAGATGTGAGAAGAGGAGGGAGAGTTATGCGTGGCTTGAGGGGTCAAGGTAGAGGAGATATAGGCCGTAGAGATGTTGGTCGAGGGCCTAGAAGGGAAGTTCAAAGAATAGAGGATCGTGGGGATGATTATGTTAGAAGGGTAGATCGCCCTTTTAAGATGAATATTGAGAAGTTCTATGGAGATACTGATGTAGAGGGTTTTCTCAGTTGGCTAGACTCGGTGGAAAAGTACTTTGATTGTATAGATCTGACCGAGGAACAAAAGGTGAACTATGTTGCCTTCAAGTTGGAATTGGGTGCGGCTGTGTGGTGGCGTAAGGAGCAAGAGTCGAGGAGAAGAAGGGGAGATCCACCAGTTTGTGATTGGGAAACGATGGAGCAAGCCCTTCGTGACAAGTTCTTGCCTATTGATTACCACCAAGCCTTGTACACTCAGTTCCTGACGTGCACACAAGGAAATAGATCCGTTGAAGAATACACTGCAGAGTTTATGAGGTTGGCAGCTCGTAACAACGTGGAAGAGAATGAGGATCAGATGATTACAAGGTTTGTGGAAGGGCTGAGTTCTGAGAGCAAGAGCCGCATGGAATTTGACACCTTCTTGTATTTTTAAGATGCGTGCACTAAAGCAAGGAAAATTGGTGCAACTCTGAAAAGAAAGAAGAACGTGACAAGTAGATTCGCCCCCTCGGGTCAAGCCTCTAGTTACAACTGAGGAGGAGACAAGAACCCTACTCCACCTATGGGGTCAGGAGTTGCACCCCGAGCTCGACCATCTCCAACCAAAGTAGATCTACCTACGAGAAAAGGGAAGGAGGTAGCTGAAGGTTCTTCTCGAATCAAGTACTTCAAGTGCAATGAGATGGGGCACAAATCTAGTGAATGTCCACTTAGGAAATTTACTCAGTTTTGTGAAGTGGATGGTGAACATGAAGAGTCACTCTATTGTGCACCTGTGGAAGGAAGCGAGGAGGAAGCCTTGGAAGATTCTGAAGGAGACGAGGAATATTGTGTTGTGATCCAGAAGTTTGCCCTCACTTCAGAAAGGAAGGACTTATCACAAAGGCACAACCTCTTCAGGACAAGATGTCATGTTGGCAAGAATATTTGTGACGTGGTCATAGACGGAGGAAGCCAAGAAAATTTCATTAGTTCTCGGACCATTGAAAAGCTTGGGTTGCAAGTTACCCCTCATCCGCACCCCTACTCTATTGGATGGATTCAAACGGGTGGAGGAATCAAAGTGAATTCACGTTGCAAAGTGCCTATTTCAATTGGCAAGTTCTCTGATGTGGTCACTTGTGATGTTCTTACTATAAATGCGTGCCACAACCTCTTGGGAAGGCCGTGGGAATTTGACAATAAAGCCATTCACAAGGGCAAGGAGAACACCTACGAAGTTAGCAAGGAGGGGAGAAAGTTCACTTTGTTGCCATTGAAACCAAAGGTCTTGAGAGAGCAGCCATCAAATAGTACCATGCAAATGGTCACTCTTATCACTTCGGAGAAGGACATGAAAAACACTCTAAAGGAGTAGGAATGGTGTCACGTTTTGGTTTTAGGCAAGGAGCCCGAGGAGCCTCAGGAAGTTTCGTACCTTGTGGAGATTGCCAAACTCCTCAAGGAATTCGGAGATGTGTTCCCTGATGACCTTCCCCATAATGTGCCTCCAACACGTGATGTGCAACATCAGATTGACCTTATACCCGGGGCATCATTCCCTAACTTGCCACATTACAAGATGAGCCCATGGGAGCACCAGATTCTGAAGGATCAGGTGCAAGAATTGCTTGCTAGAGGCCACGTGCAAGAAAGTTTAAGTCCGTGTGAAGTACCCGCACTTCTGATTCCAAAGAAGGATGGGTCTTGGCGCATGTGCATAGATAGCCGAGCTATCAATAAGATCACAGTGGGGTATAGGTTTCCAATCTTGAGGCTTGATGACCTACTTGACAACCTGAGTGGATCCGTGATCTTTTCTGAGATCGACCTGAAGAGCGGATACCACCAAATTTGTATAAGGCTGGGGGATGAATGGAAGACTGCCTTCAAGACCAAGGAAGGTTTAAACGAGTGGTTGGTCATGCCTTTCGGCCTCATTAACGCCCCGAGCACCTTCATGAGGCTTATGCATCAGGTATTGCGCCCCTTGCTTGATAAATCTGTTGTTGTCTATTTTGATGACATCTTGATTTATAGCAAGTCAAAAGAAGATGATGTGATGAACTTGCGTGAGGTGCTTGAACTATTGAGGGAAAATCAACTCTTTGCTAATCTGAAGAAGTGTATATTTTGGCAAGAGAGTTTATTGTTCCTAGGGTTTGTGGTTGGCAAAGAAGGTGTGCATGTTGATCAAGCTAAAGTGGAAGCAATACGATCATGGCCACAACCCGCGACTGTGAGAGATGTACGAAGCTTTTTTGGCCTAGCATCTTTTTATAGGAGGTTCATCCGTGGTTTTAGCATAATTGCCGCATCGATGACCTCCCTATTGAAGAAAAATATCCCTTTTGTATGGAGCACGGAAGCTGATCAAGCATTTCGCACCCTCAAGGAGTCACTTAGCTCCATTCCGGTTTTAGCACTTCCTGACTTTGGCAAATTATTTGAAGTTGATGTGGATGCTTCAGGAGTCAGGATCGGCGTGGTCTTGTCTCAGGAAAAGCGACCAGTGGCCTATTTTAGCGAGAAGCTGAGTGCACCTTGCCAACTTTGGACCACCTACGAGAAAGAGTTCTATGCTGTGGGGCGAGCCTTGAAGACTTGGGAACACTATTTGATTGGTAAGGAATTCATCTTATTCACGGATCATAGAGCTCCTTAATGATCAGTCCAAGCTTTCCAATCATATGCATTCACGTTGGGCTACGTACTTGCAAAAGTTTCCTTTTCGCATCACGCACAAGAATGGTACATCAAATGTTGTTGCCGATGCTTAAGTAGGAGAGCTATGTTGTTGATTGAGCTTAAGGGAGAGATTACTGCTTTTGAATGCCTTCGTGAACAATATGAGGAAGATGTTGATTTCGGAGCTATATGGAAGAAGTGCGAGGGAGGGGCTGGTTTTGAAGACTTCTATGTGCATGATGGATACCTAATGAAGGGCAATCAGCTGTGTATGCTAAAGACTTCTCTTCGTGAACACTTGATTTGGGAGTTGCATGGAGGAGGCATGTCCGCTCACCTAGGTTGAGACAAGACCCTTGCTGCTGTGGCTACAAGTTTTTTCTGGCCAAAGATGGGAATGGATGTTGGTCGAGTGGTGAAACATTGCCGTATTTGCCAAGCAACCAAGGGCAAAGTGCAAAATTTGGGCCTCTATACTCTGCTCCTGATACCAACGAACATTTGGGAGGATTTGAGCATGGACTTCGTGCTTGGCTTACCTCGCACCCCTCGTGGTGTTGATTCTATTTTTGTTGTGGTTGACAGGCTTTCAAAGATGGCTCATTTTATACCATATAGGAAAGCCTCAGATGCACAAGGAGTAGCTCGTTTGTTCTTCCGCAAAGTCGTCCGTTTGCATGGAGTTCCAAGAACAATCACTTCGGACAGAGACTCCAAGTTCCTCGCTAGTTTTTGGAAGACCTTGTGGAAGCTTTTTGATGCATCCCTTCAATTCAGCACAATGGCTCATCCTCAAACAGACGGCCAAACTGAGGCAACCAATCGTACGCTTGGAAGCTTGCTGAGAGGATTATGCCATGAGAAGCAACGCCAATGGGACTATGCCTTGCCCATTGCGGAGTTTGCTTACAACGGGGTTATGCATCGCTCAACAGGCCAATCCCCGTTCTCACTTGTCTACACGAAGACCCCTAACCATTTAGTTGATGTGTCTTCTATGATCAGGCCTTCTAAAGCCAATGCCACTACCGTTTCCTTTGCTGATCATGTGCAAGATGTCTTGGAAGCTGTGAAGAAGAGATTGGCAACCACCTATGCTAAGGAGAAGGCACAAATTGACAAGCATAGGCGAGTGCAAGTTTTTCAACCAGGAGAAGAAGTTATGGTCTTCTTTCGCAAGGAAAGGATGCCCGTGCATTTTGGTGGCAAGCTAGAGCCGAAGAAGTACGGCCCTTACAAGATCATAAGAAGAGTGGGAGAGAATGCCTAAGTCGTGGACTTGACAGAGGAGTTCGAAGTTTCAAAGACTTTCAATGTGGCGGACCTCACGCCCTACTACAATCCAATCCCTCTTCCATCATGCTTAGCAACTCGAGACGAGTTAGATTTCAAGAAGGGGAGATTGAAGTAGGAACGTTGCCCGCTGGACGTGTGCATGATGATCGACGTACGTATGCATGGGGCATTCAAGGCGTGTGCATGGCCAGCTCATTTCGGGCGCGATTTTTATTTTATTTCGCATTCAAAAAATGCTTTGAATAGCATAAGAACGTTTGGGATGTTTCCTTTTTATTATTGGCAGCTGAATGATTTTGTAATAAGTCCAATTATGGATGTAATAAGTAGGGGAATTCGAACCATGTAACAGCTGGTCCATCCTTAATAGGACCGCCTGATTTTGTGCTTCCTTATAAGGCAAGCCGTATGAATGAATAAGGTATGATGTATTGAAACCTAATTTCTGAGTCGGAAAGTGTCTTTGCACCGTGAGCGTGTGTCAACTTGTTAGCAAGTTTGCCCTGTTGCCGTTGGAATAGCAATCCAACACCCCTCAACGAAGCAACAGAAGTTGTGATGTTGTTGTAACTATCCTAGTTTGAGTTAATGAGAGTTTCAAGAGAGTTTATCTCGAGCAACATACTTGCCCTAACTCATCTCATTTTAATCATTCGAACCTAGCAACTCAAGTGTGTTCGTTTTATTAAACTGATCCGATTTTCCCTACGTCACTAGGAGGAGAGGACAATTCTTGTCAGGATCAAAATCTAATACCACAAAATTTGCTGGGATATAGAATTATTCAAACTTTGCAAGAACATCCTCTATGATTCCATGTGGTCTCTTGATTGTTTGATCTGCTAGCTGAAAGTACATCTCTGTCGGTTTAAGATCTCCAAGCCTGAGTTGCTAGATGATAGTAAGGAGCATGAGATTAATACTTATCTAATATCACACATAAGCACTTCGTAAATTCTACCTCATTGATATGGCATGGAATGGTGAAACTTCCTGGGTCTTTAAGCTAGATAGGTATGTTCTTAAAGATAAGCGAGTTGTAATTTATGATCAAGGCAACCATTTCACCCTTGTTCCATGTCTTCTTCTTTGTGATGACTTTCTTGAGGAATTTGACATAGAGTGGCATATGATCAAGCAACTCAAGGAAGGTTACGCTGATCAAAATTCTCTTGACTTTGTCTATAAAACTCAGGAATTTCTCATCCACTACTAGCTTTTTCTTAAGTCTTTAGGAAAAGGTGCGGTGGAGTCTTAATTGGTGGAGGTGTAGCTGGTTTTTCCTTGTCCAGGGTTGATATTGCATCAACTTTTGGTTCCTTTGCCTCAATGGGTCTAGGGGCTTTGATAGGAACTTCAATTTTCTTTCCACTCCTAAGTGCTATGGCCTTGACATCTCCTTTCAGATTATTCTTCGTGTTGCTTGGTAGGGTGCCAATTGGCCTGTGATTATTTAAGGCAACCAGATTCCCAAGTTCTATTTCCATCTTCTTCAACTGCATAGCTTGTCCCTTCAGGAATGTCTCTAATTCTTCTTGACGAGCTTCGTACCCATCCATGCACTGGACCGTTAGTGTTTGCTATTGGATGGATTGCTGGACTACGCCAACCAATTGATCAATCTTGGAATAAGAACTGTTTTATTCTCCGACCAATTGATCAATCTTATCTCCTATTGTTTTGACTTAGTCGCTCATATATGGTTTTCTGAATTCTTGAAGAGCACCAGTATTGGTAGCTTGTTGGCCAAAACAAGAGAAGGTTGGTTGAGTGTTTGGTGGGCGATGATGAGTGTAAAAAATACTCATTACCCGTGTACATTTTAGTATAGGTTTAGTATTTTTATTAAGCATTTAAGTGTGTTTTCTTTGTATAAATCTTGTAAATCGTACATTATGTTCTTTTCATATAATCTTATGTTTTTATTAAGTTTTCTTTATTTTTAGGAGCTTCGTGGACAATATTTGACGAATGCACGCTGCAAGACCACAAATGCAAAAGCAAGACTACGAAGGCACGAGCAAGACCACTAGGTTGCGAGCAAGTTGGTTTTGACAAACCAAGGCAAGGAAGGCAACCACTATGAAAGAAAAGGAAGCACATGGAGTTTTCTAACTCCATTGGGCTTGATCCACTAAAAAAATCCGTGGTTTGCCATGGAGGGTGCCAAAGATGCCATGGAGGGCGCCATATGCCTACGCCAGCCTTGACCTCTCCCAACTTAAAAAGTCATAACTTCCTCATACAAAGTTGGATTGAGGTGTCATCAGCGGCATTTGAAAGAAGATATCCATATCTACATTCTTGTCAAATATTTCGGTTTAATTCTGAGTTGAAGGTATTCAAATAATTAAAATGGCGGACATCATTGAAGGAATAACGATGATGACAAAGCATGACAAAAGCATGATGAAGCGTGACCTAAGTGTGACCAAGGCATGACCAAAGCATGTCCAAATGCATGACAAGGTTAAATTACTTAGTAAGATTTATATTAAGTTGTAATTTTATATTTTCCATTAGCTAAAGATTGTAATTAGTTAAGTATAATGTATGAGGCAAGTCATTCCATGACATAGGCAAGTTTTCTCTCGGCCATGGCAAAAAAAGAGAGGAGAAAAAAAGGAAAACTTGGCCGAGAGGAATAAAGGAAGGGGAGGCCGAGGAAGAAAAAGGAGAAGGAAGGAGAAGAAGAAAAAGAAGAACCAAGTTTGTTCTTGTATTTGTAACTCCTTCTTACCCTTTTACTTCTTCCCTTTCTTATGCTTTCTATGTAAATAATATTTATGTTAAGTGTGTTTATATATTAAGTATGTTTTTGTTTATGTTTTGTACAAATATGTGTGAGTAGTTTATTTGGTGGTGTGATGCCTTGAAAGCTTAATTTTTCTAATGGTTTAAAATGGGTAAAAATGATAAGGTTCATGTACTTGTTAAAAGACTTAATGCTTGGTCTAATTTGGCCACCTCGAACCAAAGTTAATAATCGAGTCTTGAGACCAAAAGGAGATAGACTCGATCAAAATATTAACTTGTTGATTCATCGCCTTGTGAGATGTGGACTCCTCCTTGGTGATGAATTATCCAAAAGGGTGATGTTTATAGTTGGTGTTTAGTTAGATTTATACGACTCATGGGGGCGAAAGCACATCGAGTTCATATAAGTTTAGCTGAAGATCAATTTAGACTAATCTAGCGCGAAAGCATAGATTAGTTGCCTTGAAACACCCGGATCGTGACACGAACTTAAAACCCAATAAACCATTTAGTTTACTTAAGTAATCTATGGTATCACACCACTTGTTTTAAGTTGATATATATCTTGTGTTCTTGTGTTTTCTTGTGATCTTGCATGATTTAAGTTGGTTGTATTTTCATTTTAAGCATGTTAGTTTGATAGTTGTCACCAAAGAAACCAAAGACATAAAATTCCTAAAACATAGTAAGTAAGCCGAGTAAGGTGCAACCTCAATTCTCGTGGGATCGACAACTCTACTTCATAAACTATATTGCATCAGAGGCAAGTCAAAACGACTCTTCATCAATTGGCGCCATTGCCGGGGATTGCGTTTCGAATTTTTTAGCTACTGCCACGTATTGTTTTGAATTTTTTGGCAACTTTAGATTCTGAATTTGTAAAACTAAACCACGGTGGTATTGTAGGATTTTGTGTCATATTTTCCAACGCCACTGAGTTTGCTCATTTTGGACTTAAGACGAAAAAGTTATCGCATTTACAGGTCACAAAGGTCAAATCTGACGAGTCTTGCGAAAAACTTGCACGAAAATTCTTGCCAAGAAATTTTAGGTTCGCATTTTATTTTTCCGAGGGTTAAAACTTCCAAATTTGTAAATGCAAGCCAGAACAACTTTGTGGACATGGAAGTCATCTTTCCATAGCCGCTAAGTTTGCCTAAAAAGGAGTTTGGACGAAGAAGTTATCGCATTTTGAACACACAAAGGTCATTTCTTGTGAAAAACTTGCTCGGAAAATTTTGGCCAGCTCGTGTTTTAGTTTTCTGGAGGTCTTTAAGTCCGAAATTTTGAGAATAGGTCAAGGTGATGTTGTAGTTTGTGAAGTCTTCTTTCCATAGCCATAGACCTCATCAAAAAAGGAGTTCAGACGAAAAAGATATCGTATTTTGAAGTTGTATGCGCAAAATACGATTTCTGGACGAGTCTTGCCAAAACGTAGAATATGATTAGCCTCATATTTTCACTATTTGAATAGTGAAAATACAATCTGGGAAAAATTTCCTTAGTCAAAGTTGTAGCATTGGAAGTCTTCTTTCATTTGCCACTGACCTTGACTAAATAGGAGATTGGACGAAAAAGTTATAAAATTTCTAAGTCGCATGCCCAAAATGCGCTCAACCAACAACTTCCCTTTGGAAAGTGAAGTGGATATAGCACGCTTGGAAAGGACATTGTGACAAGAAAAATTTCAACAAGTGAGGCTATATCAAGAAAGACATCAACAAGAGAGGATGAATCAACAAGAAGAACAGCAAGGCGAGGCACAAAGAGCTGGTGGTGCTCAAGCAGCTGGAGGTGCTCAACCACCGCAACAACCCTAGGTGGGGCGTTTATCGGAGTGTGAAGACAAGAAGTGGAAGCTAATGAATTTGAATTTAAGCCAGCCGTCATACAAATGTTACAAAATTCCTCTCAATTTTATGGTTTACCCAATGAAGATCCTAATGACCACCTAGGGGACTTCATGGAGTTAGCCGATAATTTCAAGTATAGAGGAATATCTGACGATGCCTTAAAGTTAAGGATGTTTCCTTTTACTTTAAGGGATAGGGCGAAACTTTGGTACAAACAATTAAAGGGAACACCCATAACTAAGTTGGGGAAGGTTCAAGGAATTACAACGAAGTTGCCCACACCACAACTTGATAGAAGAATGTTTGCTAAAAACTTTCTACTTTAGCCTATGACCAACAACAATGGGAACTGTTGATGCTACCTCAAATGGAAATTTCCTGAGAAAATGTAGGGAAGAAGCCCTCTTTATCTCAGAGTAATTGGCAGCAACAAATCGGTTAAGAGCTAGTGAGAGAAAGAAGTAACCTATGAGGGAGGTCAGAGAGCTTAGTGAACAATAGGAGCACAAAGGGTTGCTTGAGCTTGATACTCAATCATCTTTTCAAGCTCAATTGGATGTAATGCCAAAACAATTGTGTGAAATAAAATTAAATAAAGTAAATGCCATGGCAATACAACAAAGCTATGAAGCTTGTGGAAATATTTGCCATGAGTATAGTCAATGTGCAATGCTAAACCAACCTAGGGAGCAAGCTAATTTTGTCAGTGGGCAAGGGCAAGGAGCAAACCGAATAGGGAACAACCCATATTCTTCAACTTACAATCTAGGGTGGAGGAATCACCACAACTTCTCGTGGAAAAGAGAAAATAATGACAACAACTTAGCTATTGTTGCCGACAAAGGACTTCCTTTGCGGGCCACACAACAAGGACCACCTCCTGGTTTTTAGCCACGAGGTTACTTAGGGGAGAGATTGGGAGCGATTGAAGAGAGGTTCACCAAAATTAAGAAATTCTTTCAGGAAAGTGGAGGATCTTCAATCCACCAAAGTCAAGTTTTGGCAGCCTTAGCTACTCAAGAAGCTAGGCAGAACAACTTAGAGCAATTCCTAAAGGGGCAAGCTACTGACATGCATAACATGGAGGTTCAACTGGGAGAAATTGCTAAGGCAAATGCTACTAGAGCGTCAGGGTCTCTTCCTAGTTCTATAGATGAAAACCCTCGAGGCCAAGTAAATGCTATCTTCTTAAGAAGTGGCAAGGGATTAGCTTCTAAAGTTGTCAAGGACAAAGCTAAAGAAATTGAGAAGAGGATTCCTAACAATTACAAGAAGAAGGAAGTTGATAGAGATGAGAGTCCGCACATTGAAATAAAGTGGCAGAGGAAGAAGTGTACATACCACCACCACCACTAATGATCCCTATTCTTCCTTTTCCAGGAAGGGTAAAGAAGAAGTCAGGGATGGATAAAAAATTTCTCCGTTTCATGGAGAAAATAGAACATGCAGATTAGTGTCTCTTTTCTCGAGATACTAGACCAAGTGCCACACTACACTAAGTTTCTAAAAGAACTTGTCACAAAGAAGAGAAAGTGGGATGACGGAGAGACTATTGCCCTTACGACTAATTATAGCTCCTTATTCTTAAAAAATCTTCTTACAAAGCTTAAAGATCCGGGGAGTTTTAATATTCCCTACTTCATTGGTGACACTGAGTTTCCTAAGTGTTTATGTAATTTAGGTGCTAGTATCAACTTGATGCCTTTGTCTACTTTCCAGAAACTTGGTTTGAGTGAAGTAAAAGAAACTTCTATGCTTCTACAATTGGAAGACCAAACAATTAAGCAGCCATTTGGAATTGTTGAGGACGTCCTGGTGAAGATTGACAAATTCATCTTCCCAGTTGACTTTGTGGTGCTAGATTTTCCAGAGGACAAAAATTGTCCACTAATTTTTGGAAGACCCCTTCCTCAAAATGTTTCTGCAAGTAGGAGAGGAGGAAGTTGAATTTAAGATGCCTCGTGTGATGAGTCATCTTTCTGATGACAAAAAGTGCATAAAGACTAATCAAATTAAGGAATGCACATTCCAATTTTCCACCGAGAGCATATCAAAAGTTGCCGATGTGAAAGATCGAGAGAAACATGGGGGACTGTAAAAAGAGTACAAAGAAAAGTTGAAGGAAGAAGTAGAAAAGAAAAATGGAGGGAGATTTCCATACATCAAATCCAATGAATTGTTTAAGGAAGGCCAACAAGTTCTTTTATGTAACTCTCGCTTCAAACTCTTTCTGGAAAAGATCAAAACAAAGTGGAGTGGCCCATTCAAAATCGTTAGTGTACTTCCAAATGAAGCTCTCGAGTTACAAGACAAGAATGGAAGAGTTTTCAACGTCAACCAAAAAATATGCAAGAGCTACATTGATGACAAAATTGACTGAGATAGTGAGGTATAATACCACGATTCACCGTCGAATGCATGAACATTAAAAAAGTCAAGCTGATGACTTTAAATTAGCATGTTAGGTTTAGTTTAGTTTTTAAGGTTAGGTTTTGTCCTCTTTTACTTGCCGAGAATGTTTTGTGCTAAGTATATGTGTTTAGTAAGAGTCTTAGTCTCTACAAAAATCCTGATAGACATTTGCCTCATCATTCTTCGTACAGCAAAAGAAACATTAAGACTTGAGCGATGTGATCTTAATCATATGAAACACTCAAGGTGGACTTCAAAGAGTGCCAATGAGAGAAGGATCAATCACAAAGGAAAACTTCTTTTCTTAACAAGATGGATGGAGCAATTTGGATATTTTGCTAAGTGTGGAAAATGCAAACACAATGGAGACTGTAGCAAAAATAGCACTCCTCACAAGTTGTGAATACCGTGGTACTACATGGTAACTCAACTAGGCTTATAGCCAAAAGGGTCACAAAGAGAGGTAGTTCATCATGGTACTCTAATTGTGAGTTGTTGGAAATTGTGAAGGTCAAAGTTGAATCTGTGACCCATCAGAATGAGGCGTCTGGTTTTCAAGCTTTCCAAGAAAGCAGCATAAATAAAAGCCAAAAAAATTAGAATAGATTTCATTTTGAAGTGTGTTAATTTAATTGTATTTTATTTGTGTGTGTTTGTTTTAGTTTAACATCTTTTGTATATAAGTCTAGCAAGACATGGCATACTATATCCACATATGACGTTCACCATGGCATGACAACAAGCCCAGCTCGAAGAATAGAAGTGCACTGACGAATTTTGACCATGGAGCTCCTTTTTCCTTTTACTTTTTATTTTTATTTTCTTTATTTAAGTTTTATGCATATATGTGAAATATATATTTGCTTGTTAGTTTTATTTTACTTTTATACATATGCTTGTGAAATAATATTTATGTTATATATGTTTGTTTATTTATTTTGTTAATATGCATGTTTTGAGATAGTTTATTCGTATCTTTGGTGATCCGATACGGAAGTGTTCCGATTTGAGCTCTGCAGGGTTCAATCTCCTTGCTGCTTCTTACGTACTAGATCATCGAGATAAAACTATCTCAAATTTGTTTTCTTTTTGTAATTAGGTGTTTATTAGTATCTTAACTATATTGAGGACAATGTGTCGTTCAAGTGTGGGGGAGGGTTCCCTTCAGGAATCTTCCTTGTATATTAAAAATGTTTAAGTTTTTTGTATCTAGGTTTAGACTTGGTATTAATTTTTTAAAATTTGACCCCTTCAAAAATTTTCAACTTGTGTTAGAAGATTGTTACCTTGTTAGTTAGGAATTTAACTCAAACAGAAAGCTTAGAAATATGTAGAAACCTCACACTTAGTTATTTAGACTAGTAGTTTCGCTGTTTAGATTAGACTATAATGATAATGTGCGAACCTTGTGAGGTACTTTGAGCTGAAGGAGGAGACATCCATCTCCAAATCTTTTCATGAGGTGTATACTAAGTCAGTTGATTAGGGTATCCTATTATTACTTGTCGTAATCATAGTTGTGCAGCAGTTAGTGGGACGACGGGGGCATTCTTTGACATTTGAGCCTATAGCTTTAGAGACAAAATCCTAATGATTTCCAATTGCTTAACCAATTTGAGCCTAGCCTTTCTTGAGAATAGACTAGGTAACCAACTTTTAGCCTAAATTACCGTTCTTCATTACCTTTGACCATCATATCCGAGGATCATAGGAGGAGTTGTACGGGTGTACTTGGTAGCTTCATGTATATGGTTTTAGTTGTGAAAATTTTAGAACATTTAGTGGTCAAGTGTAGAAGCCGAGTTTTTGCCTAGGTTATGCTAAGTTATTTAGTTTGTTTATTCTGTAAAAAAAAGAAACAAATTTGTTGTAAATATTGTGTTTGTAAAAAAAATGAGAAAGTCAAGAAAAAAAAAGAGAAAAACAAAGAAAAGAAGTGCAAAAGGAAAGTTGTGAATAAAGCATGAACTCTTGGCAAGACTCGAGCTTCATAGTTATAGAATATTGGGAATATGGGTGAGAGCTTTATTATTTAAGTGAGGGTGTCTAGATTAGACAAGTGATAGTTACTTTTGTAATGTCCTCGGATTGGGTGGTTTAACCACTATTGGTGCATCCAAAGTTGGATCCAAATACGTGCAAGAATACATGATCGCATAAGTAATATTGTGATAAGTAAGATCGTCTCCACAGGGAATAAAAAGGGAATTTGTTCGTCAAGTACCGGATGATGTGTTCATAAATCTTAAGCTAAGCGAATCAATCTTTTGGATTGTTGATACTTCTATGCTACAATCTTAATATTCTAATGAGCCTAAGTTTGTCAGGCCTAGATTCACTAACAATATCAAGTTTACTGCGATAAACAAATGAAAGCTATGATCTAAACCAAGTTGTCATCCTTGATCATAAAACAAGCATTCATTGGATCTAGCTTAAACAAGAAATTCAAATATAGAGATAAACTTATAACCAAAGAAAATGAGAGTACCTTGATGATATCGAATCCAATGTTGTTACAATATTCTTAAGAACAACTCAAAAACACAAAATAAAGTCTAACAAATCAAAGTTCTAGCTTTGAGGTGTGACACTCGGAAAATTAGTTGGTCGGTTTGCGTCGTATCGAGATAATTGGATTGGACATGCAATTTAAAGTGTACAAGTATGTGAAAGGATGTCATTGGAGTTTGATTTCAACAAGTGCAATGCCTTAGTGGATTTTTGACTTGTGAAGTAGTTGCTCATTTTCGGACAAATTGACCTGCTTGTGGTTTAAAGGCCATAACTTCTTCAATATGGGTCCAAAATGAGAAATTCCAAGTGATCCTGAAACTAGACATGTTAAGGAACAAACCAATTGACTACAAGATTGTATAAACACCAAAGGAAAGTCGTCAAATGAGAGTTACTTACTTGGGGATGAATCTAATTGGACCTCAAGTTCTTTGTTTGTTGCCCAGATTAAGTCGAAGAGGGGGTTTTCTTGTGATTGGACCTCACCCACCTCTTCACGTAGCTCATAATATATCTTGGAGAGGCAGAGCACTTATCCTCTCAGTCACAAAACGAAACTTGAGTGAAAAGAGAGAAAGGGCTGAGAAAGAGGAAAGAGGAAGAAGCAGATAGCTTGACAAAGATTCGATCGGTAAGCATAGATCCGTTCCATTTTGGACTTGAAATCCCTCAAGTCAGTTTTAGAGGACATCATTACCTTTCTTTTGGTATATCATATGAGGCTTTTGGATCTGGGAATCGACGGGAAAGTTGATTTGAACTGGACTGCTGTTGAACAAGCACACAGCTGAGGGTTTCGAGAATAAAGTGAACGGTAAGGATACTTAGATTGGGAATTTGGCTATGAAATTTTAAAAGCTTGTACATAGATCTATCAGATTTCTAAGGGTCTTGACTACATGTGATTTGGAGGAAGGATTCATCAGAAAATCATTTTGGAGTCACAGGCTGTTCACTGAGGTGGTCAGTGAGCGAGGTAAAGAAGAACGGTTTGGTAAGCTTGCTTAGACTCTAAATTGGACTTGGATGTATTAGAACAGATTATTAAGCACTTGATAAGCTTTCAGAATATGTATTATATATGTGAATTGATTGAGAGAAACGTCTTGTGCATGCTTTTGAAGTTCGGACAGTGTGGCTGTGTTCTTGGCTGAGCAAGTTTGAGAGTTGAGTTTGATAAGTGGATTCTTTTGGATTCTGAGGTTAATTTTTGGTTCTGAGATGTTGTGTATATATAGGGGAGTTGTGTTGAAGTGAGGTTTGGGTCTGGTTTAGTATGTTTGAGTGATGTTGGGTGGTTATTTGCGGTTGGCCTTGTGATGGAACTTGCTATGTGCTTCGTTGACGTTTGGTTTGGCAAAATAGTTTTGGTGTATGTGCTTGAGATTAAAAGTGACTTTCTACAGCATGTATACATGTTGGTATGGGGTACAGAACCAAGGGTTTGAACTATTGGTTGCGTGTAGATGAGTTTGCGATGACGATTTGCGATTACGTATAAGTAGGTTGTTTAGAAGCATTTGATGTGAATTGGTTTTGGAAACCAAGGGGTTAACCTCAGGTTGTGGTTATGTATATTTGTACATATTTGTTCAAGGCATTTTGGTGAAGGAACTTTAACTGGAAGGTGTTTCGGATTTGAAAATCTACTCTTTCGAGCATCGTTATCCGAGTAAGCGGATAGTACATGATAACTTTGGTTGTGTCTGATATGTGTATGTTTCAAATCTTGATTATTTGCGTCACATGCATATGGTTTGGTCCATGATACGTTTAGACATATTTGTGATTGTGGTGGTGAGACATGTGACGTTTGTGAACAGCCTCGAGCTGATTTGATACGTATGGCATGTCCATGTAAGATGGATATAATTCTGGACCGTTGGTTCATCGGTTCTGATAAGATGTGTTTCTGTGTGAGAGAAATGAATGGGTTTTCCCGTACTAACTGGGGATGTTAGTCTATGAGCTTATAGTTTTGGGGGCATCACTAGTTTACATTGTATACTATCGCTAGCTTATATTTGTTGTAAGCTATCAGTATTTTACATTTGTATGCTAGCTTTTGTTATTTGTGAATTAATATCTGTTTGGCCATTTGGATGCCTCTAGTCACCAGAAAATGTGACAATACGAAACCTATTCTTAGCTCTATGTGTCTGTGTGTGTGAGTTGATATTGTGTTTGGCAATAGCAATTGATGATCACGCATTTTGATTTGAGTGAAGTCGAGCATGATTAAGTTCTGTTGCATGCATATGTCAGCCATAACTAATATATTATGTTCTATTCCCTTGCTAAGTGCATTCTGACACTTACTCCTTACAAATCTATCTCAGGTTCCCAGAGGTTTTAGATCATTTTGAGTGTTCGAAGTTCGTGGTACCAGTCTAGCTCTTTCTCATTTGAGGGCTACTTTTGAGATCTCCGGATGGTGCCATTATCTTCTTCTGTATAGACGCTCTGTAGTTATAAAGCTTTTGAGATGTTGTTAGTTGGCCTTTTGGAGATGTTTTGTTTATGTTTGGTTTGTAAATTAATTTGGTTTGATTTTAGTATGGTGATAAGAGACCTTGAGGGTTTTGTTGATAATTCGTCTGCTGCTGGATTTCCTATGTTGTGAGACTGTTTTGAGGCTTACTAGACTTGCATTGTGTCGTCAATATGTCGCGAAGTCTAGTGCCAGTCACCGACCTTAGTTTGGGTCATGACAGAGTTCGTATCAGAGCTAAACCTTGGGTGTCTTATATAATATCTGAATAGGAATACTACAGAGCATAGGATCCTTCGTGTCTTTGACCTTTGTTGGATAACCTTTTTATTTGACCTCTTAAATGTTGACTTGTTCTATTAGGGAGGATATGCCTTTGACATATTGAAGTAAAAAAAAAGAGAAGAAAGAAGAAAGAAGAAAAAAAAAGAAAGAAAAGAAAATAAGAGAAATAGATGCTACGACATCTAATAATATGGTTTCAGGTATACTCCCTATAGGCTGGTCACACGCTCGATGTCTTATTTGATTCAAGGTCGACAATTTGATTCTTGTCACCCTATTTTGTTGAGTCCCTTGATAGTCCACTTTTGTTATTGGGAATCTGTTAGAAGTTTGTACGCTTTTAGGTCATAACATTCATGTGCATTTAGTTCATCAATCGTATGTGATAGTTGTGCATGGTCTTAAGGTATTGGTTGACTTTTATCTGTTCATTATGGATGATTTTGATGTGGTTTTGGGTATGGATTGGTTATCGTGCTACCAAGTTATGGTGAATTGTTTTAATATGATTGTGAGGTTCAAGCCTGAGGGTGAGCCAAAATTTATGTTTCGGGGTGATGAGATGGAAGCACGACTAAGGATTGCTCCAATGTTATTGGTATGGAAGAAGGATGGAAGTTTGAGCGTACACCTTGCCTATCGCAAGGTCAGTAAGGCAAGTGAGAAAACTAAGGACCAGGAGTTACAGAATGATATGCGAGGAAGGTTTCTGCACCTATTTGAATAACAAAGGAAGTTCTTTGTTTTTTTTCAAATTAGTCGTAAGCAATTCGGGGACCGAGTTTCTATAAGGAGGAGAGAATTATGACACTCGGAAAATTAGTTGGTTGGTTTGCATCGTATCGAGATAATTGGATTGGACATGTGATTTAAAGTGTACAAGTATGTGAAAGGATGTCATTGGAGTTTGATTTCAACAAGTGCAATGCCTTAGTGGATTTTTGACTTGTGAAGTAGTTGCTCATTTTCGGACAGATTGACATGCTTGTGGTTTAATGGCCATAACGTCTTCACTATGGGTCCAACATGAGAAATTCTAAGTGATCCTGAAACTAGACATGTTAAGGAACAAACCATTTGACTACAAGATTGTATAAAAACCAAAGAAAAATCATCAAATGAGAGCTACTTACTTGGGTATGAATCTGATTGGACCTCAAGTTCTTTGTTTGTTGCCTAGATTAAGTCGAAGAGGTGGTTTTCTTATGATTGGACCTCACCCACCTCTTCACGTAGCTCATAATATATCTTGGAGAGGCAGAGCACTTATCCTCTCAGTCACAAAACGAAACTTGAGAGAAAAGAGAGAAAGGGCTAAGAAAGAGGAAAGAGGAAGAAGCAGATAGCTTGACAAAGATTTGATCGGTAAGCATAGATCCGTTTCGTTTCGGACTTGAAATCCCTAATGGCAGTTGTAGAGGACATCAATACCTTTCTTTTGGTATATCATATGAGGCTTTTGGATCAGGGAATCGATGGGAAAGTAGATTTGAACCGGACTGCTGTTGAACAAGCACACAGCTGAGAGTTTCGAGAATAAAGTGAACAGTAAGGATACTTAGAATGGAAATTTGGCTATGAAAATTTAAAAGCTTGTACATATATCTATCTGCTTTCTAATGGTCTTGACCACATGTGATTTGGAGGAAGGATTCATCAGAAAATCATTTTTGAGTCACGGGCTGTTCACTGAGGTGGTAGTGAGCGAGATAAAGAAGAATGGTTCTGTAAGCTTGCTTAGACTCTAAATTGGACTTGAATGTATTAGAACAGTTTATTAAGCACTTGATAAGCTTTCAGGATATGTATTATATGTGTGAATTGGTTGACAGAAACGTCTTGTGCATGCTTTTGAAGTTCGGACAGTGTGGCTGTGTTCTTGGCTGAGCAAGTTTGAGAGTTGAGTTTGATAAGTGGATTCTTTCGGATTCTTAGGTTAATTTTTGGTTCTGAGATGTTGAGTATATACAGGGGAGTTGTGTTGAAGTGAGGTTTGTGTTTGGTTTAGTATGTTTGAGTGATGTTGGGTGGTTATTTGCGGTTGACCTTGTGATGGAACTTGCTATGTGCTTCGTTGACGTTTGGTTTGGCAAAACAGTTTTGGTGTATGTACTTGAGATTAAAAGTGACTTTCTACAGCATGTATACGTGTTGGTATGGGGTACGGAACTAAGGGTTTGAACTATTGGTTGCGTGTGGATGAGTTTGCGATGATCATTTGCGATTGCGTATAAGTTGGTTGTTTTGAAGCATTGGATGTGAATTGGTTTTGGAAACCAAGGGGTTAATCTCAGGTTGTGGTTATGTATATTTGTACAAATTTGTTCAAGGCATTTTGGTGAAGGAACTTTAAGTGGAAGGAGTTTCGGATTTGAAAATCTGTGCTTTCGAGCATCATTATCCGAGTAAACGGATAGTACATGATAACTTTGGTTGTGTCTGATATGTGTATATTTCAAATCTTGATTGTGTGCGTCACATACAAATGGTTTGGTCCATGATACATATGGACATATTTGTGATTGTGGTGGTGAGACATGTGACGTTTGTGAACAGCCTCGAGCTAATTTGATACGTGTGGCATGTCCATATGAGATGGATATGATTCTGGACCGTTGGGTCATCTGTTCTGATAAGATGTGTTTCTGTGTGAGAGAAATGAATGGGTATTCCCGTACTAACAAGGGATGTTAGTCTATGAGCTCATAGTTTTGGGGGCATCACTAGTTTACATTGTATACTATCGCTAGCTTATATTTGTTGTAAGCTATCAGTAGTTTATATTTGTATACTAGCTTCTGTTATTTGTGAACGAATATCTGTTTGGCCATTTGGATGCCTCTAGTCACCAGAAGACGTGACAATATGAAACCTATTCATAGCTCTATGTGTCTGTGTGTGTGAGTTGATATTGTGTTTGGCAATAGCAATTGATGATCATGCATTTTGATTTGAGTGAAGTTGAGCATGATTAAGTTCTGTTGCATGCATATGTCAGCCATAACTAATATATTATGTTCTATTCCCTTGCTAAGTACCTTCAGACACTTACCCCTTACAAATCTATCTCAGGTTCTTAGAGGTTTTAGATCATTTCGATTGTTCGAAGTTCGTGGTACCAGTCTAGCTCTTTCTCTTTCGAGGGCTACTTTTGAGATCTCCGGATGGTGCCATTGTCTTCTTCTGTATAGACGCTCCGTAGTTATAAAGCTTTTGAGATGTAGTAAGTTGGCCTTTTGGAGATGTTTTGTTTATTTTTGGTTTGTAAATTAATTTGGTTTGATTTTAGTATGGTGATAAGAGACTTTGAGGGTTTTGTTGATAATTCGTCTTCCGCTGGATTTCCTATGTTGTGAGACTGTTTTGAGGCTTACTAGACTTGCATTGTGTTCGTCAATATGTCGCAAAGTCTAGTGCCGGTTACCGACCTCAGTTCGGGTCGAGACAGGAGGTTTCTAGTCTAAGCTCTCTATGATCTTCTTCTTCTCCCCCAAGCCTTTTCTGCCTTCCTACTCCCCCTCTTGTCCTCTCCCGTGAGTGCTTGCCACCCAAGCATTAGACCAAGTCAAGTGGGAAGTTTGGTGAGGCAATTGTTTATGTTCTCTATCGAAGGCCAGCGTACGCTGGGAAGCCAGCGTACGCTGGGGTGAGCTATAGCCCTTTTTTGCTCTTTCTCCTCTTCTGGTTCAAACAAGGCCAGCATACGCTGGGAAGCCAGCGTACGCTGGGGTTCAAGGCTACCCCTTCTCATGTCTTGCCTTCAAATCTCTGATCTTTGCCCAACTTATCGCTTATGTCCACCGATCTTCGCCCCAATTCTTCGGATGCTCCGACCACTTACAAAACACACAAAAACAAAAGACTTTCTTCTCCTTGACCAATCAAACAAAATGAAACAAAATATAGACAAGACTCGACTTAACAATTCCTAAGACATGACGAAAACATAACAAACTAAGACTAAATGAATGCATGTTAACACATGCATCACACCCCCACACTTACTTCTTTGCTTGTCCCTAAGCAAAGTGCATCAGAAAACCAACAAGTGGTGTTTTTCAGAATTCAAACATTCATCACAAGATCATCCCTGCAATCACACACATCACACCCTTTAGCATTATGAATACAAAATCCATAGACAACTACATCCTCAATCGTTTAATCAAGTTTTCACACATAGTGTTCTAAACTAGAGAGTTAACCACTCGTAGGATAGGACTAATTTAAACTCACAATTGTATGGTAGTCAACTATCCTACTCTTGTGTGCACATTCAAGGTCTAAGAGTGTTAAAAATCATACCAAAACACATTGTATCATCGGAGGGACTTTTTATTGGGTTGTAATAGTGTAAAGGTGAAGGTAGAAATATGAGTATGTGGGTGATGACTAAACCACCTAATCTGAGGGTTACATAGAAAGCTAACTCTCGACTATACTACATATCTCACCTTATCGTACTTATGCTCTCAACACAAATTATCCACATCCTAAAGAACCAATAACACGTGATAAGTCGCTCATAATTACTTGTGCCTTTTCTTTCCAACTTTCCACAAGAGAATTTTTCTTTCTTTCTTTTCTTTTTTCTTTTCTTGTTTCTCT
Source organism: Hypericum perforatum (assembly GCA_012979155.1). Taxonomy (NCBI): domain Eukaryota; kingdom Viridiplantae; phylum Streptophyta; class Magnoliopsida; order Malpighiales; family Hypericaceae; genus Hypericum; species Hypericum perforatum. The sequence continues at coordinate 26,085 of SOPF01028831.1, read as the reverse complement.
TTTTTTTTCTAACTCATTGCACTGTTACTTAGCAACTTGTCCCGATTTTTGGTCATTAGCCTCAATTCTACCCGTTTTTATCTAATGTAAGTACAAAAAATCCCCCCAAGCTATACTACTAGATGAACCCTTACAAAGTATTCCCCAAAAGTATCCTAATCCCTCAGACTAAGAAATTAAAGGTACGTGGGGTGAAGAGAATCGGCTCCTATTATGAGTTTCAACTAATAATTCAACAAATAAGCTCAGGCTCAATAGGGTTATACAATGGATAATGTCAGGTTTTTGGCTCTAAGGCTCTAGGCTTTATCAAGATAGCCCTCGACACTTTCTACCTTATTGAGTTATGCTAGGTAATCTTCTAACACTCTCATTGTTCAAACTATGCACACACCTCATGAATAAAATGAGAATAGGTTGTCCTTGCCATCGGCTAAAAAATCTCAAAAGGTTACTCGTTAATTCTCTAGTCTACCAGGAGTAATGATTAACCTAAATGATCAAGGATATAATTGCTATGTATTAAAATTCAATTTGCTCGAGAATGTTAAATGCATGATATGGAGTTTTTCATATGACAAAAACAACTAAAATTTCTAAGGTCTTCTTCATCATTTGCAAAAGACTCTAACACACTTCAATCAAAAACATAAAACACACACGAAGCAGACTCGATCACATGGGTAAAAGAAAATAACAACAGGCACAACAAGATCAACATAAAATAACATCACATAACGCACACAATGCAACAATTGCACCCCCACACTTAGAAGACATATTGTCCTCAATGTGTGAAGATAAACATGCACAATCAAAAGATGAAGAAAAACTAAATACATAAATACAAAATAAAACAAGTTAAGGAGAAGATGAAGCCTGTTCAAGGAGATGGTGGTGGTGGTTGGAGGTTATTCCAGAGCCATTCCCAGTTAGCTACATCAGTTGCATCGCGGGCTGCAAGTTGATTGCGAAGGTCTTCTTGGTCTGCATGGTACTGCTCCCAGTACTCTGCCTGTTCATTGGCCAAGGTCTCGACCTAGTCCTTTAATTTATCGATGTGTTTGGTCAATATGTCTATTTTGTTTTCCAGATAAACAATGCGCTCAGACAGGTTGTTGATGTCTTCCTGGTATTCTGGCCTTGGTGCATGATCGCCCTCGAGAAGTTGGTCTTGAACTGACTTACGGTCCTCCCATTTGATGACTACATGGGAGGTGACACCATCCTTTTTTATCTTTGAAACTAGATGCCAAGCTAACAATTTATCAACACTGATCACACCACCTGAGACTTTTTTGCCCGAGGCATCATAACCTGGAAGAAATTTTAGCATTAGCACATGCATAAGAGTACTAAGACTAAGGTTCTTGGGTTTCTGTAATTGGAGCGTATGAGAGATGACATAACAAGTTAATGCAAATGTATTAAATGGCTTCCGCTTCTAAATGCAATGTAATGCATACAATTGGCTCCTTATAATCCGACCAGCCTGGTGTTGACCACTAAAGCTATAGCTCATAAAGTGATGTAAAACGCTAAAGGTCAAATCCTTCAAAAAGATGGATGGGGCTTGTGCCTTAAAGCAAGGAAAACCAGATAGACTTTGCCATGTACTATGGATAGTGACAGTATCTTCAGGATTAAAGTCCACTTTCTTATCCCCGTCCTTGAGGTCTAGTATTTCCGTGAGTAGGCCACTAACTATGGTGATGGGTTTACCATACAGACGTGTTGTGGGTTGGGAGGAATCACGTTCGACAACGACCGTGCAGTAAAATTCTAATACAACTTAAGAGTTAATGTTGAAAGATAAACTAGCAATCCGTGTCCAACCTACGCAATCTAATGCCTCCTGCACTTCGTGCTCAATGCCAAACATTCGCATGCAATCCCAATCAATTACCCAATGACCAAAAACAGAGCAATTTTTAAACTTAGCATACCTTTCACTCTCCTATTCATTAAAAATTGGGAAAGGTGCACCATACCGTTCTGCCATATCATCGAGTTGATGGGGTTGAGAGGAGGAACCTGAGGCTTTAATGGTTGTTGTGCGTTATCATTTGGATTCACGAGAGGTTGAGGCCTTGGGTGCCATTGAAGAATTGGTGCTCACTGGTCGTGATAGTTGGATTGATTCGAAGGCCTTTGTAAGAGGAATAAAACCCAGTTGTCGAATCATGAATTTGTTGACAGACAAACTCAGATTCTGCAAAATAAGATCAAATTAGGGTAGGTTTTCTTTTTGGAGGGAGTTGGATGAATTTGAAGAAGGGAGAAGTGAGGGAGAAGAAGGAGAAGTCAGGGTTTTGACCCTGATTTCCTGAGGGCTATCGTACACTAGGGTTCGATTCTGCCTCCCTGTGCTTCTTTCTTGGACAAGCCAACCGTATGCTGCTTGGCCAGCGTATGTTGGGGTTAGCTTCTGCCCCACTTATGTGTGTTCCTCCTGGACAAGCTGTTAATCTGTAAAACCAACACATGACATATTTTTCGAGGGTAACCATATTTACATTCCCCCAAAAACCCACAAACTCAGGAAAACTCGGACGAGTGACTCAAAATTCAAAAAGATTGAGTGAAAGAGAAAGATGTAGTTCTAAGTTAACATCATTAGCTTGACAGTCAGGACCAATTACTGAGGACCTGGGTCCTTGAGTTCCACCTGTGATTCATGTAAATTAATATGACAAGTCAGGTTTTCCTCCAAGTGCTTTTTGTTCACTTCAGGGACCAAATTAGTGTCATCATTTCGCATTCAAACTCTTGGTAGTTGTTCCACCTTCTTGGGAGTAGGATATGTAGATATAATATTAGGCAGTTCAATATCTCTACTCAAGCAGGTGTACCTCAAGTGTCCTGGTGGTGGTTCATACTCCAATTTTTGTGACAGGATAGTATATAGGTTCAACCGGGCCATGGTATATCGCTTGGCTCAGATAACACTTGTTATTTAATATCGGGACCTTCCACCTCCTTTGCAATTTCTTGCACTATCATTGGTTGACTTGTGTCATGCTCTTCTACATTATGCTTATTTTCCAGTTTATCAATGACATTGATTTTGTGGCAATCATGTTTTATGGTAAAGTGCTTAGTTGCTTTAAACACATTGAAAATGACCACATTATCACGGATCTTGAACCGTAAATCTCCCTTTTTCACATCAATGATTATCTTCCCAGTGGCTAAAAATAGACGACCAAGGAGTAGTAGCATGTCCCGATCTTCTTCCATTTCCATGACAATGAAGTCGACTGGAAAGATTAATGTAACCACCTTGACTAGCACATTCTCCACAATCCCCATTGGCATAGCCATTGATCTATCTGCAAGCTGAAGGACTATTGATGTCGGTTGGATATCTCCCAATCCAAGCTTTTAAAATATTGAAAATGACATAAGGTTAATACTAGACCCAAGATCAATGAGTGCTTTCTTGAATATTTGATCTCCAATAGTGCACGGGATGGTGAAACTACCGGGATCCTTCATTTTTCGAGGAAGATCGTGGGTCAACACTGCACTACAATCTCTAGTTAATGGGATAACCTCCAAATCATCAATATACTTCTTCTTGGAAACAAATTCCTTCATCTACCTTCGATAAATAGGCATCTGCTCTAATGCATCAAAGAGCAGTATGTTGATATGAAGGTTCTCAAAAAGCTCCAAGAACTTGTGGTAGCTCGGATGGATGACTTGCTTGTTCACCCTTTGAGGAAATGGTGGTGGAGGGTACTTTCTTTCTTCTTTCATCTCGGGTTGCCTCCTTTCTTCTTTTCCTCCAGAATACAATCCCAGCGTACACTAGGTAGCTAGCATACGCTAACCTTGGCTACTGTCCTTTTCTGCTTCTTTCTCGGACAAGCCCAGCGTACGCTAGTTGGCCAGCATCCGCTGGGGTTCACGGCTGTTCCCCTCTTTTTCAGGTGTTGGCTTGACTACTTCATCAGATGACTTGTCTTCTTCTCTAATGATAGAAGTAGCTTGTAGCTCGTCTTCCTCTTCCGCAACTGTCTTCCTTGGTGGAGGATTTACATGAGTTTTCACCACATTCTTCCCCAAGTCCAAGCCACTTGTAGTTGTTATTGCCTTGCAATACTCTTGTTTAGTAGGAGGAGCTTCGATGTTGCTTGGAAGAGTGCCAGGCGGTCTTATGTTGAGCTGTGCTGCTAGCAGGCTAATTTGCACTTCAAGATTACAAATGGTTGCTTCATGACTCAACACTTGCTTGTGCAACTCATCCTCCCCTCGACGATCTTGCGGTGGTGGTCCTTACTGCTACCACCTTTGTTGATATGGCTGGAATTGTTGAGGTGGAGGACCTTGTACAGTCCCACCTTCGTAAGGTGGTCTTGGATGTTGAGGTACCTATTGTCCTGCATTGTTCTTCCACAAAAAATTAGGGTGGTTTCTCCAACCCAGATTATACGTACTAGAATATGGATCATTATTCCTATTGGCATTTCCCAAAAAATTGTCAGGCTCAACAATAAATGAACAACTATCTGTGTTATGTGGTCGAGTGCAAATTTCGTAAACCTGAGAGGATAATGCTGGTTAGAGTGACATTGATCCTTGAACTAGTTGCGTAAGTGTTGCTACTTGCGCTTTTAGAGCGGTTACTTCATCATTGTCTTGCACACTAGCAACTCTTCTTCTCTCAGTTTGTTCTCCCAAATCATGGTTGTTGGTAGCCATGGCTTCAATAATTTGAAAACCATCCGCTTGTGTTGTATTTGTTAAATTACCTCCAGCTGCTGCATCTAGGTTGACCCAAATTTGCGGCTCACAACCATTATAAAATGTTTGGATAAGTATCTATTCAGATATCTGACGATGTGGGCATTTGCAAAGTAGTCTCTTGAAGCGATGCCAGGCCTCGTGCAACGATTCACCACCTATTGCTTAAATTGAAAAATCTTATTACAAAGTTTGGTGGTTTTACCTGGAGGATAGTGCTTTTCCAAGAACTTGTCAGCAAGCTCGTCCCATGTTGTGAAGGTGCCAGCTGGAAATAAATCTACCCACTCCCTAGCATTATCTTTCAAGCTAAACTTGAACAGTCGAAGCTTAATGGCATCGGGTGTGACACCATTATACCTCACTATCAAGTAATCATCCTTAAACTTCTGAATGTGCCTTGCGGGATTTTCTGAGGGATAACCTCCAAATTGGTCTTGTTGAACCATATTAATGAGGTTGCTCTTTATCTCGAAGTTGTTCGCCTCCACGGTTGGATATTCTATACTTGTGTAAGAAGTTTAAGATTAATTTAGATAATAGTATAAGACCGAGTGACCAAATAGTAATTAAGCAATTTAGGGTTAGAACTTATCTATACAAAGAGAACTAGAAAAGAAAACCCTAAAAGAGTGATGGAAAGAAAGAAAATTCGTAGGCCCTAAAAGTAGTTATCATTGTTTATAAAATCCAACGGTGGAATGTTATCGGATTGACACGAAACTTTGGGGTTCCTTTCCTTACACCATGGGCAAGATTCTGGATGGTGGAGATGTTGTTTAAGGATGTCTAAGATGTTCTGTACAAATTAACTTTGACAACTACGAATTTGGATAAAATAGGAAGGTAAGTCGGTTTTGTCTTGTATATTTGGTTTCGTATGTGAGGATATTGTTTTCTTCATCATATATTTTGTATTATTTGTATGCTCAGCATCGAGTCTTGGTAAAATAATGAATATGATATTTAGAATGGTGTATCTCATAATTTTAACTATAAGATTATCTAGCATTAGGGTTATGTTAGGTGTAAGTGAATTATATCCATCTTATGTGATTTAAATGTTATTCTAGATTGTTGGGTTTGTATGGTTGTATTCATATTATTGAGTTCGGACTATGACTGTGGAGTTGTTGATTTCAAAATTTCTAATTTGTATGATTGATATTGGATTTCTGATTGGATTGTTGTAAGTGAATTATGTCTTTGTTACGTGATTGTTATGTTGTTCTGAATCATTGATTGTGTGTGATTGAATTCTGGAATTTTGGATTGAAAATTGATGATTTGGATTTCGGATTTATTGTTCTTGGATATGTGAATCAGATCTTGAATATGTGATTGGTTCTGAGTTTGGTACCTTTGGATTATTGATGATTGGATTCGAATTGTCAGAATGTGGATATGTAATTGATATGATTTATGACATGCGGGATTGTCCCGTACCTAGTGGACCATAGTTCTTGCATATCGTTTAAGGGGCTACCGGGTAACTTGAGGTATGTGCGATCAAATGGACAGAAAGGTACGTAGACTATCTGGGCTTGTGAAAAGTAGTACTCCTGCCTAATGGGACCTTCATGGGAAAGGGGGAGTATTTACTAGTGGACCACAAGAATCCCGACATGAGTGTAAGGACTCCGGAGCTCTGTAAGTGAATGTGTTTTGATCATCGTGTTTTGTAAGTGAGTGTATTGTGATCATCATATTTGCGTAAGTGAATGTGTTTTGATCATCGTGTTTTGTAAGTGAGTGTGTTGTGATTATCGTGTTTTCGTACGTGAATGTGTCGTGATCATCGTGTTTCTGTAAGTGAATATATTGTGATAAGTGAATATGTGGTGAACGTCGTATTTCCGTAAGTGAATGTATTGTGATCATCGTGTTTCCGTACATGAATGTGATGTGATCATCATGAATCTATTGGGTCACTATGTGAGTTATATTTTGATAGTTGGCTAAGTTAGTTGGATAGGTAACCTATGTCTTAGTTTTGAGAAGCTTGACTGTGGACATGTGTTCGTAACTTTGTTATTATGTGATTTTGTACATGCTCAGATTTGTCAAGTTTAAATTAATGATATCTCTCTTATGCATATGCCTTTGATTGTAGAGTCTTTTTGTATATGATTTGATATGAAATATGTGATATGAGTTGATGTAGAAGTTGTGTGTGTGTACCGACTTACTGAGATGCGTATCCTCATTAATGTGCTCTGCTGTCTCAGATAATTCAGTGGCTAGCTACCAGTGAGGACTAGAGGCGAGGACATGCATCACTACACATTTAGTATTTTTTATGATCCTCTGTCGCACTTCTAGATATGCTTTGCCTTTAAATTGCAATTTGATTGTAACTTGAAAACTTGAATGGCCTTACAGAGATTTTTACTCTGTGGTGGTTGACATCCCTAACATTCGGGGCGGTAGGAACATTAACTACTTGTCAATCGGCCATCTCTTCCATATATAAGTTTTTCCTCCTAATTTGTCGAATAGTCCGTTCAATCTCCGAATCTTGCTCAAGAAGAAGTTGGTTCTCACGACGAGTATTTGGCATTCACCTCCTGTACTTTGTATGGTACTATAACACTCAATAGAGAGGATCAAATGCAACAAGTAATGATAAAAATATCTCACGACGAGTATTTGGCATTCACCTCCTGTACTTTGTATGGTACTATAACACTCAATAGAGAGGATCAAATGCAACAAGTAATGATAAAAATATCTCACGACGAGTATTTGGCATTCACCTCCTGTACTTTGTATGGTACTATAACACTCAATAGAGAGGATCAAATGCAACAAGTAATGATAAAAATATCTCACGACGAGTATTTGGCATTCACCTCCTGTACTTTGTATGGTACTATAACACTCAATAGAGAGGATCAAATGCAACAAGTAATGATAAAAATATAACAAAGCTTAGTCTCAAAATCAAGAACACTAGTTCCAATATCAACAAAAACAAATTCAAACTTCTGTTCCCCGGCAACGGTGCTAAAAACTTGGTGCATCCAAAGTTGGATCAAAATATGTGCAAGAATACATGATCGCACAAGTAATATCGTGATAAGTAAGATCATCTCCAAAGGGAATAGAAAGGGAATTTGTTCGTTAAGTACCAGATGATGTGTTCTTAAATCTTAAGCTAAGCGAATCAATCTTTTGGATTGTTGATACTTCTATGTTACAATCTTAATATCGTAATGAGCCTAAGTTTGTCAGGCCTAGATTCACTAACAATATTAAGTTTACTGCGGTAAACAAATGAAAGCTATGATCTAAACCAAGTTGTCATCCTTGATCATAAAACAAGCATTCATTGGATCTAGCTTAAAGAAGAAATTCAAATATAAAGATAAACTTATAACCAAAGAAAATAAGAGTACCTTGATGATATCGAATCCAACGTTGTTACAATATTCTTAAGAACAACTCAAAAACACAAAATAAAGTCTAACAAATCAAAGTTCTAGCTTGGAGGTTTCTAGTCTAAGCTCTTTATGATCTTCTTCTTCTCTCCCAAGCCTTTTCTGCCTTCCTACTCCCCCTCTTGTCCTCTCCCATGAGTGCTTGCCACCCAAGCATTAGACCAAGTCAAGTGGGAAGTTTGGTGAGGCAATTGTTTATGTTCCCTGTTGAAGGCCAGCGTACGCTGGGAAGCCAGCATACGCTGGGGTCAGCTACTACCCTTTTTGCTCTTTCTCCTCTTCTGGTTCGAACAAGGCCAACGTATGTTGGGGTCCAAGGCTGCCCTTTCTCATGTCTTGCCTTCAAATCTCCGATATTTGCCCAACTTGTCGCTTATGAGTTATGTCCACTGATCTTTGCCCTAATTCTTCGGATGCTCCAACCACCTACAAAACACACAAAAACAATGGACTTTCTTCTCCTTGACCAGTCAAACAAAATGAAACAAAATATAGACAAGACTCGACTTAACAATTCCTAAAACATGATAAAAACTTAACAAACTAAGACTAAATGAATGCATGTTAATACATGCATCAACTATCCAAATTTTCCCTCACCTTTACCTAAGCCCCATTACAACCCGATATAAAGACCCTTTGATCATTAACAACCATACGATTAAAGATATCGCTAAGTAGGATGTAGGATGCTTAGAAATATATTGACGAAGTATATGAGTGATAGGAAGTTACCTGCTTATATAATAAGTGAGATAAATTTCTTATCATCGAGAGGTTAACGTTCTAGTGTCTTTTACATAATGTTAATATTAGTTTAAACAACTAAGTGTAGAAGAGTCTAACTATTCATTCGTTTTATGATTAAGTTATTTTCTAGCTATGTAGGGATAGTCTTTTGACTTGAGTTGATGTTTTTGAGGGGAGTCATTTTACGAAGACATTATGCCATGTATTTTCCTTTTTGTATGTTTTTCTTTTATCTATTTATGTGTATTTGCATTTGAGTTTTGCTTGGGGACAAGCAAATATTCAAGTGTGGGGTGTGATGAGTGTCAAAAACACTCATTACTCGTGTACATTTTAGTATAGGTTTTGTATTTTTATTAAGCATTTAAGTGTGTTTTCTTTGTATAAAACTTGTAAATTGTACATTGTGTTCTTTTCACATAATCTTATGTCTTATTAAGTTTTCTTTATTTTTAGGAGCTTCGTGGACAATATTTGACGAATGCATGCCGCAAGACCACAAATGCAGAAGCAAGACTACGAAGGCACGAGCAAGACCACGAGGTTGCGAGCAAGTTGGTTTTGACAAACCAAGGCAAGGAAGGCAACCACCATGAAGGAAAAGGAAGCCCATGGAGTTTTCTAACTCCATTGTGCTTGATCCACTCAAAAGTTCCGTGGCTTGCCATGGAGGGCGCCATATGCCTACGCCAGCCTTGACCTCTTCCAACTTAAAAAATCATAACTTCCTCATACCAACTCGGATTGAGGCATAGTCAGTGGCATTTGAAAGAAGACATCTATATCTACATACTTGTGAAACATCTTGTTTTAATTCTGAGTTTATGGTATTCAAATAATTAAAATGTCTGACATCATTGAAGGAATAACGGTGATGACAAAGCATGACAAAAGCATGATGAAGCGTGACCTAAGCTTGACCAAGGCATGACCAAAGCATGACTAAATGCATGACATCAGATGTGGAGGGCGCCAAGTATGCCATGGAGGGTGCCAATTAGCCACCTAGGCCATGGAGGGCGCCATGCATGACCTTGGCAGCCACTTAAGTCACGAAATCAGCCAAAAATGGTGGCAAACATTGTGATATTTTCTTGCCAACTTACCTTAACTTATGTGGACTTTGGATGAAAGGTGGAGACAAGGTTAAATTAGTTAGTAAGATTTAGATTAATTGTAATTTTATATTTTCCATTAGCTAAAGATTGTAATTAGTTAAGTATAATGTATGAGGCAAGTCATTCCATGACATAGGCAAGTTTTCTCTCGGCCAAGGCAAAAAAAAAGAGAGGAGCAAAAAAAAGGAAAACTTGGCCGAGAGGAAGAAAGGAAGGGGAGGTCGAGGAAGAAAAAGGAGAAGGAAGGAGAAGAAGAAAAAGAAGAACCAAGCTTGTTCTTGGATTTGTAACTCCTTCTTACCCTTTTACTTCTTGCCTTTCTTATGCTTTCTATGTAAATAATATGTATGTTAAGTGTGTTTATATATTAAGTATGTTTTTGTTTATGTTTTGTACAAATATGTGTGAGTAGTTTATTTGGTGGTGTGATGCCTTGAAAGCTTAAGTTTTCTAATTGTTTAAAATGGGTAAAAATGATAAGGTTCATGTACTTGTTAAAAGACTTCATGCTTGGTCTAATTTGACCACCTAGAACCAAAGTTAATAATTGAGTCTTGAGACCAAAAGGAGATAGACTCGATCGAAATATTAACTTGTTGATTTATCGCCTTGTGAGATGTGGACTCCTCCTTGGTGATGAATTATCTAAAAGGGTGATGTTTATAGTTGGTGTTTAGTTAGATATATGTGACTCGTAGGGGCAAAAGCACATCGAGTTCATATAAGTTTAGCTAAAGATCAATTTAGACTAATCTAGCGCGAAAGCATAGATTAGTTGCCTTGAAACACCAGATCGTGACATGAACTTAAAACCCCAATAAACCATTTAGTTTACTTAAGTAATCTATGGTATCACACCACTTGTTTTAAGTTGATATATATCTTGTGTTCTTGTGTTTTCTTGTGATCTTGCATGATTTAAGTTAGTTGTATTTTCATTTTAAGCATGTTAGTTTGTTAGTTGTCACCAAAGAAACCAAAGATATAAAATTCCTAAAATATAGTAAGTAAGCCGAGTAAGGTGCAACCTCAATCCTCGTGGGATTGATAACCCTACTTTATAAACTATATTGCATCGGAGGTGTGTCAAAACAACTCTTCATCAGGCGAGAGTACCCAAGTCTAAGAGGTTTAGGGTTTAAGATTTAGGGTTTATCCGTAATAGCTTGAAGTTCTTACATCAATGGGTATTCGATGATTGGGTATGCCTCATTGTAGATATGGCAGTTTTCCTGGATCACAACCACTTTTCCTTTGCTTCTAAATAAGTCCTCAAACTTCTTAGATAGTGCATCCATCTTTGCTTTGAGCTTGTTAATGGGATTCATAGTGTACAACCCTTTGCTGGAGTCTTTGGGAATTGACCTTCTTAGGGTATAAACTGCTTCCAGGCATCATAGATATTTTCACCTTCTTGCTGGCAGAATGTGTTGATGTCTTGGAGGAGTTGTGATGACTTGTCCATTGAGAAGTATTTGCGAAGGAATGCCTGAGTCATGGTTGCACAACTCATGAGCACTTCACCCTGTAGATTGTTGTATAAGTCATGTGCTTCGTCTCACAAGAAGAATGGGGATAATCGAAGCTTTATAGCTTCAGAGGTGACTCATTGAAATCTCAGGATTTTGCTAATATCCTCAAAACGTTTAGGATTCCACTGAATGTAGTAAATGATTGCAGTAGTTAGATAGCTCCAAAAGGAATGTGAAAGGTTAAGGTGCCTTCAGCTTGTTCTTCATCATTAATAGGTCTGTCCCATATCAGAATAGATAATTCAAAGAGGGACCTGCACTGGTGCTACAAAACAACAGCTTCCACACAAGCATCTCGTGCCTTGGCTCGTTGGTTCTTGGTAATCGCTTTAGCTTACGTCTTCCTATCTTTTTGATATGCCTGTTTAAGAGCTCTGATGTCGACTTTTAGCATAGTGTCAGGGTCAAAGTTGGGTTCTTCACTACGAGTCCTTGGTATGCACTAGAGGTACCTGCAAAGGAGTCGCATGTAACGTAAGTGGTCGAGTTACACAAACTGAACTACTATAAATTTTATGTCTGAAAATTTTAGTTCTGTGTCGATGGTGCCAATTTGACATATGCAAAATTGATGAATAATCTAACGTGCAATCAAATAGTATATTGGGTAAGTAAGGTTCAAACTGAGAGTTGAAAACAAGTCTAAACAGTCACAGAAGTGCAACTTGCGTAATTATTACTTTGAGTGAGAAGAGTTTATTTACAACAAAAATAAATAATGCTAGAACTGAACACGATACTTTCATGAATCGACTGCCTGTACCGAGGTTATGGTTCGTATAAATTCCAAACTAGTACTCAAAGTTGTCTACTAATCTACCTAATGCTTTTGCTAATTAAGATAACAAAACAAGATCGTAAAGGCCTAAGTTACTAATTAATACTTTCACTCATTAACTAGGCTTTGAACAAAATCAATATTAATTATGGTGATTCCTCCTAACGGGTTATTCTCATGATATCAAGATATCTCATTAATACCTAAGAATATGCTAATTGATTCTTCCACTAACTTGAGTGCCTGTCAGTCCACTCTCGTCAATTTGAATCATAACTTAGGTGATCAAGCTAAGTTAAGCATTAAGTACACCAACTAACAACTATTTTGCATGATATCCGAACCATAATCCAATAAGATAGTCGATCACATGATCAAGGTATTGCGCTAAAAAAAGAACTACTCACTACGCATGATCATGGAATATAAGATAACGATTGAAGATATTATATTAATAAAATGGGTAAAGAAGGCTTAGTCTTTATGATTTCTCCTTCCCACCCAGAATGAATTAACTGAACTTGTCTCCTTTCGAAATCCAAGAGTCTTCAATGCTAGCCGTCCAAAAGTGTCCTTCGACCCCCAAAATTCTCTCTAGGCTAGGGCTAAAGGTGTATTTATACCCTAGCTACCAAAAACCCTAAAACGAGAAAAGCGTTCTAGAAATAGGTCCAATTCTTCTCGGTCGTCGAGGTCCAACGACTGCTAGATATGCAACGATTGCTACACCCAAGCTTTCTTCTCTCCTTCGCTCTTTGCCTTCCAACGGTCGCTGAGAAGGTAGCAACCTCTACACAAGAACTGTATCCTTTGTCCCAGCGCCTGCTTCTAGTCCAGTGATGGCTACTCTTGCAGACTTGATAACGTGTAATTATCCTCGTCCCATATTCCATGCCATTGACCAACCATCTATAACAAAATACATACAACTTAGCAAGCACTTACATCCCGACTCAACACACAAAAGACATAATACATACAACAATATGTTACACAATTAACTCAAAATACTAACAAATGACTCACAAAATACAGATAATAGTGTGTACCTCTTCACGTACATCAATATCTAAAGAAATAGGACATTAGTACAGGCGAATTCTTAGTAGCTAGCTTTCTTCCTAATATACTATTTGATTCTTGAGACCCACTCTTTTATTGATAAACATATTTTGAATAGACATAAACTGTCAAGAAATAATGCGGGGAGGGGATAGTAATTAGGACCCCGTTGGGAAAGGCCATGGTCATGGACCAAAGTTATGATTGTAATGTCATTGGCTATGGTCAATTGCTATATGGACACTTTTAAATCATGGGAATAATAGGCTTTGACGTTTTCTTGGGTATGGATTAGTTAACAGAATAATACACCTTTATCAATTTAGGTATAAGTTAGTTATTTTTTTACTACCATAAATAGAGGAATTCTTTTATTTGAGTGAAAGTGTTGGACCACCTTTAAAAATAATCTCTACGGTAGAAGCATGGAGGTTAGTTTAGGGTGGTGTCCACGCTTCTTCCATTTTTCCTAACCAAGTTAAAATCTCGCACTCTCACCGACCAGACAATTTCCAAACTCAAATGACTTCCATTTTCTAGGGCCTCTCTACTGGTCCAGCTTCCCCACGAAACAGTTAAGCCCGATCCTTTTTCTTGATCCTTTTTTCATAATCTTTACTTGACTAATTTTTTGTGCCATATTTTGTTTTATTATAACATGAAGTCGCGAGATCCATTTTTTTTTTACATAAATGTTTTTTTCTCATATGATTAAAATTAACATATAGTGTAGGACTCTCTAACTACAAATATGAAGTTTTAGCCATGGGCCTAGGTGAGACCCAGTTAAGATTCCTCAACTTTCATGTCTTTTTCCTCCGTAACTTGCTATAATCTGCAGCTAAATGGCATGTAGCGTTTACTCACAAAGCGTGCTGAAAATTTAGGAGATTCAACATTGTTTTCAAAAACGGACCAGAGATCGACCCGGTTGGTTGGCCGATCTCTGGTCAGACCGGTCCGACCAGTCAGATGGCCGGTCGGGCCAGAATTTATATTAGAAAAACAACTTTATTTTTTTGAAATATATATAGGTATATAGATAAAAAATATTATGTAATAAATTAATAATAACATATAATTATACTATATTTTATAAAATATCCCAAATAAAGTATCCATATGAATGGTTAATCTCGAATCAAAAATAAAAAAAATAAATCAATTAATATTTCCGGTCGAACCGCCCGGTTTTTTGGTCGGACCGGAAAATCCAAAAAATACCTGGTTCGCTAGGTACCCGGTCGGATTATCAATTTCTGACGGTGGGGTGGTCGATTTGTGGTCCGACCAGTCAGACCGCCGGTCGGACCACCATTTTGAAAAGAATGAGATTCAAAGGTTTAAATTCTGATAATATTATGACGTAAAAATTAAATCAAAAGAAACTCCTACCATATGTAATCAGTAAATGATTTTAAAAATTGGACATACAGTGGGAGAAAAAGAGAGGGAAAGAGAACAATTTGTGAAATACTATCGTGATAATATTGAGTGATCGCTGGTATGTCATTTCATAACTCGATTTACTTAATTCTCGTTGTCCGCAAAAACTTTCTTTGGTGACGATGTTGACTGCTGACCATAAGATCAGAGCATCGACATTGGAACATGGAACGAAGCTTCCTCCAAATGGAAAGTGACGCATCTGAGGTGGCAAACTATTGAGTTTTATGAAACGAAACTGTTGAACGTTGACTTTGGAGAAAAGGGAATTGCAACTTGCAACTTAATTTCGGAATGCAACTATTGACTTTTCCGAAAGCCACTACTTATTTTCAAGTACATATAATTGAAGTCTGCAGAATCTGTACGCGCAGGTAGAACAGACAAGATGATTCCTTACTACAGAGCCAAACCCGGTGAGACCCCTTCGATGAGGAACGGAAGGATGGTATTGGAGGAGTCCATCAAATTGTTCAATGGAAGAGTCAATCCTATCCGATCATTCTCTCTGAAAGAGCTCGAGCAGGCGACGAATAATTTCCATGAATCTTGTACCATTGGAAATCATCATCTATCCTTCACTTCTTACAAAGGGTTTCTACTATACCGCCCCGTGATCATAAAGAAGTATAACCCATTCTACTCATCATTTTCTTTCAAGGAAATAGCTATCTCATCACAAATGAGCTCCCACAACAATGTCCTCAAATTACTAGGATGTTGCTTGGAGAACGACACACCGATCCTTGTCTTCGAGTTCGCAGAGAATGGAATGCTCGAAGACCATATTTCCTGTGATTCGAATTCCAACCAGTTTAGGGCAAGTGCGGTTGCCTATCTTCATACTGCATTTCCAAGGCCTATTGTCCATAGATGCCTCAAGACCTCAAACATCTTCCTAGCCGACGGATACGTCGCGAAGCTGTCGGATTTTTCTCTATCTGAACCAATCCCAAAAGGCGAAACACACGAACCAGATCATTACATGCCAGGTTCGGGTAGATACTACCCTATGCAGGGACCACTGAGCAATGTATTTGTTGCACAAAAAATATGATAGAACGTCAAAAACGATTTAATGACGGATCCGGAGTGGTCGTCCCAAAAGCGAAGAGAAGATATGCAGATCTGACTTGGTAGATGAGAAAAGAATTGGTGGAAGAGCAGGAACTTTATTAAAATTATAGGAGGATATGACAGGAGAAAAATACAAATGATAAAGACTACATCTGACCACACCACCACTATCACTACTGTACCAAACTAAGCTGCATTAGTCCATCGAACGATACAAACGAGGCTCTATTGCCCGGCCAACTAACCAGGCTCTAATGCCCAGCCATGAGCTAAAGATAAAAGGCGAAACTTGATAAGAGATTTGTGTATTGTGTGATGGGTACTTGTTGTCTATTTCGTCTTCCTTATATAGAAAAATCAGTCCTAACCCGATACAAAAACCCTAGGTCGTTCAATAAAGGAAAACTAAATTGTTTCCGGCCTCAGATTTGAAAATCTAATCTGGCCGAAACTTCCAAACTGATTATGACCTCTTTCCACGCTGAATTTAGATAAGTGATAAATTTCAAAGTTGTAGATTTATCTCTTATCTTTCCGTAACTTTTGAAATCACCTCAATCTGATATTCGAGCAGTTAGTTATAGATGTTTTACTAAAACTGGTCGAAATATCCGCGAATTAATTTTTCGCTACAACAGTATTCTTCTAGAAATCAGATGTTTGTTGCTTCGGTGTCATTTTGCTTGTGCTGTTAAGGGGGAGAAAGGTAGCTGCGACAGTGTTCGGGGAATTTGAAATGAAGGGTGTCGTGGATGAAGCAATAAGGAGCCGATTTGAGGGAGACAGTGGATCCCGTGCTTCTGGAAGAAGCACCATGGCCTGAAAAAGAGCAGCAATTGGAAGCTATTACGATGTTGGCATTGATGTGTACTGATACGTTTGATCATGAACGGCCAACTGGAACCGATGTGGCTAAAGAAATTGCGACAATGTATGAGCTAGTCTCCCCGAATCTTTCGTGATACAGTTTTTTTTTTTTTTATGTAGGAAATTTTGATATCCGTTGCCAATTTATGATCAACTGCTATCAGCGTTGCCACAAAAGTTACTACAATGTATGGGCAAGTCTCTTCGACTTCTTAATGATATAATTTTTTTTAATCTATGAAACTTGGATATTCATTGCCATATTTACGATTAGGAGTTAAAAAAAATATCTGAATCCAAAATTCGAATCCAATGTCTGAATTTTTTTCTAGATTCGAATTCATATAATTTTATGTTAGGATTCGAATTATCTAAAAATTTTATTTCAAATTCGAATTATCCAAACACTCACCTATTTAACATCAAGGATTACGTGTGTGGCCAAAGATATTGCAGCAATGTATGAGCTGGTCTCTTCGACTCTTTTGTGATATATTTTTTTGGGTAAATTATCCTCAGGTCCCTGATTTATGGCTATTTTTGCAGTAGGGTCCCTGGATAATTTGAATTAGATATAAGGTCTCTACTTTTATCCGAAATATTGATTAGGAGTCCTTCCATGACATCAGCACCAAAAATTTTCTTTTTTAACATGTAAAATGACATTTGTACCCTTTCAACAATTATCCAAATAATCACATATTTACCATCAACGATTACGTGTGTGGCTAAAGATATTGCAACAATGTATGAGCTGGTCTCTTCGACTCTTTAGTGATATTTGTTTTTAATAAGTGACTCTTGTGATACAGTTGTTTTACCTATTGAACTTTAGAGACCCGATTCAGGTTGGAAACGCCGATCTTGCGGCACCATGTTGTAGGGATATTTTTTGTGAAAAAAATTATTAAATTTTGACGAATCATAATTTATGATTGTTTTAGAATTTTTTTTCCACTCTAATAAATTTTCACAACAAAAATTTATCGATCTACACGAATTTACGAGTTTACCTTTCAAAAATTTGACGTTTGGAATGTTCTACTGGAAGATGAGCTTTTGATAATTTTTATGTGACATTGAATATTTTGATGTGTCATTGAAAAATTTATGTGTCATATGAAAATGTTGACGTATCATTAAGAATTATGTTGTTGGAATTTATAAATACGAACCTTAAGTTCGTAGCAACAAATGATACAATTTTAATCAACAGGAACCCGATTATGGGAGTTAACATAAAATCAGGATAATAAACATCGTTAATGAATTCTGAGGGTGTGTCATAGACCAAATCTTCATGATATATACTCAACGAAATTCTTTAACTGTTAAATTTTTTGAGAATTCGCTAGAAGATTTTTGTTAGGAGAGCTAGAAAAATATATGTGTTTAGGTTAACTAAGACCATGTTTTAACCTAGTCACTTATTGATGCGTTTGTAAATGCTCATGTTTTGTTATTTGTTTTGTATGTATTTAGTTGTATTTTGACTACGTTTCATCCCGTTTTATGTCATTTTCATGTATTTGAATCATGGAGTAGAAGTCTATTCTTTATCGTATTTTGTGATAGGAAGTGGAATACAATGGAGACCATTGAATGAGAAATTCAAGAGACCGTATTAAAAGAGTGATAACTCTCTGTTTGAGCATCCAATTTTACATATGAGATATCATTGAAAAAATAGAAGAGAAATCTACATTTTTGTCTTAATAGTCAAGGCCGAATTTACAACTTAAGAGGGTAAAAAATAAAAATTATGAAAATGCGACGAGGGTTACACACCCCTAGCAACCGCTTTGTCACACTTCCTATTTCATTCCAATTTTAGGCGATTATTAGATTCTTCTTTAGCCCTAAAATATTATATTATATGCTATTTCCTCTTGTGATTGGATATTAAAATTTTTATTTACGAACAAATTCTAGTTTTTTTATTTTCTTTTTTTAGCTTGGAATTAATCAAAGTCATATTTTGATTATCATTATGGTGGAGTCTTGCAAGGCCTTATTAAGAGACTAAGCATTTTTATTTCTTTCTTTTATGTTAATTGTTATCACTTTTTTATTAATCTCTCTTGTGAGTGCAATGCTCGTGTGATGGGATTGATTGGTTGTGCTAAGTTGTGGTTCGAAGAACATATATACTAATAATTAATTGATGTTCTTAATCCTTATCCTAGTTCAATCACCTAGATTATGACTATAATTGATAAGACTGGATCAATAAGATACTCAAATTAATAAAATAATCAATTAACATGTTCTTAGATATTAATGAAACATCATGATCCGGTTAAGAGAATAATCATAAATGCAATTAGTTTAGTTCTAACTCTAACTGATGAGCAAAAATATTAGTTAGTAACTTAGATATTTACTATCTTAATTTTCTCAACCTAGTCAACAAAAGTATTAGGTAGATATATTAAAAAAACTTTGGGGGATAGTTAAAAATTCATAATAATCATAATCTTCGCATAAGTGGTCAATTCATAAGGGTATTGTGCTCGTTATATCCCCAATGATTTACAACTCTTTCTTTGTATTATTGTTTTTTTCAACCACAATCTTCCTCACAAAAATAATTATTACTCTTACTAAATTAGATCAGTTATTTAAACTTTGTATGCCAACCCTCAATTACAAACCTTACTTATTTATTATACTACTTGATTGCACATTTAATTGCTCTCAATTTTCTACAAATCACTTATACATATATATTGAAATAAACTAATGCTACGTTCTATACAAGATTGGAAGCCATTCGGTGGCTACTAATTGGTTTCTTACCTTTCGGCCTTTGCGCCCATTTTGTATTTTTTTACCAAGTCAAAACATGTACAATATTTAAATTTAATCAACTTCAATTTGTAAACTAAGATAATTTATTATATAACTCATATATCTTTATATATTAAGCGATTAGTAGATCAAATGGTATTGGTCGAACTCTAAATAATAATTTAGACAATTTTAACATTTATGATAAATTAAAACAATACTACAACAACCTCTAATGTGAAGTTCATAGTGATATGATCATTTTATTCATGAATAGTTGATTAAATTTAAAACATGGTAAAGTCTTTATTCAATACACACTTTTAGACACCGTTATAGATCAATGATTAACGATCTAACTTGTTATGAGAAAATATGTATTTTCTCCAAGTTGAAAAAATGCATGTATAAATTTCAGCATATGATCAAGATAGGTGACCACTTGAAAAAAATACATATGATCAGGATGGGTGACATCTTGAAAAAATTTCAGCATACGTGTGAGTGAAGACAAAGTAAGTTGAAAAATATTCGTGTTAGTTTGTAAGATCAATTAGTTAAATTATAGAGCATTACCACTACGTCATGTTGTGTGTACTAGCCTTGAAACGAAGAACTATTATACTACTCTTCAAACTTGATATTTTTGTAGAAACGTAAATAGAATACACCAATAATGAGAATTAGTGTATCTTTTAAAAATGTGATATAAATCACATATCAATCTCAATCACATTATCAATATTCCATTATTGTTTTATCATTGATTATGGCTGTTTAAAAATTATGTTCATAGACATTGACATCTCACAATCTCAACGAATATTAGTTCATGGGAATATAAGTATTATATATGCAAATTATCAAACATTATAAATTAAATAAATGTAATACTAAATATTATAAATCAATAATATAAAATGAGGCAGATGAGGTCGCGTACCGATTCCTTGATAAGTCACGTTTCTAATGTGGCTTGGTGACATGTGAGTCATTAACAATTATCATAGTAGCCGTGAGTGGGAAGTTGAAGGTGTAGAGTCATGCCTTCTTCAATAAGTTTGTAACATAGCCATTTCTTATTCAATAAGGCAATTGTAAAGCCACTTTGCTTTGGCTATATTTACATTACTAAGTTGAATGCAAGGGAGACAGATTTCAATAAAGTATCTCCAAAAATAATCCCAATTATCTTCTTGATAGTTGAAGAGCACTTTCACCAAGAATTTTTAGAATCAACGGGTTTGTGTTGTTATCCTTCTAATATTTTCAGTATTCTCATCAAATCAATGGACTTGTTTGTAGCTTTGCTGCATCATAAAATAATTAAATATGATTATGCACTGTATACTTATAGAATATCTATAGTGTTATTAGAGATGACTGTCCGAAGGGTGCTACTAAAGGGTCAGTAATCATCTGATAAGTTGTGAGAACTATTGAATTGTGCTTTATTTATGATCAACTATTACCAATGTGACAAAAGAAATTGCAAAAATGTGCGAACTGATTTATCTATTCCTACAAAAATATTTGTTCTTTGCTGAATTAATCTTTCTCTTAGTTCAATTCTTAACTACAACTGCTAATGATAGCAAATCATTTGAGAACAAGAATCAGCATAAACAAATAAATACTACTGAAATAAATTGGATAAACAAGATTTTCATAACCAAATCCTTGGCTATCCTCCCTCAAATCAACCTAGAGGGTTAGTTTCTCATAGTCATCACAATGACAATATAAAATATTGGTGTTGTTCTCTACAAAAAATAGTTATGTAAAAATTAGGTATAGAGAGTTTTTACAAGACTAAAATTCCTTAATAGAATATTCAATATTGCCTCTCATTTTTGTAATGGCATTCTACTAGATCAACTTTTAATATTTTAATCATAACTTCCTCAACTGAACTCCGATTTATTTATTCTTAATATCGATAGAAAGAAGAAAGAAAGATATTCATCTTTGCATCTCATAAGTTCTCTAAATTCTGCTCCAAAATGAACCAAAATTTCCTTCTAGGTTAGTTATCCCTACTACACTCCTGTTTCTAGTATAATTCTTTTCCAAAATTGTCTCTTTTCCTACAAATTAGCACAAAAAGCCCATTAGTCTCCTGAAACTTAAATATTACAAAATTAATACAAAACTAAAGATTAAAGTGCAAAAAGAGACTTAAAATCCTATGCATTTAATGCCTATTTTAGAAACATATGGAAAATTAAGTATTTAAGGTTCAAGGAACATTAGAGAGAATAGGCTAAGCAACCTCGAAATCTCAAGCTTGGGAGCTGGATTGAAGTGATTGAACAAAATATGGAGACAACGTTGAGGTGATCTTATTTATTATGGTGGAGCTAGTAGAGTGGGTTTGATTTTTACAAGTTTTTATAGTTCTTCATGGTGCAAAGTATCATCAAGGTTGAGTTTGTTAAATTTAGGGTGGAGGTTCATATTTCTCGAACTATATATTTTTTCACCATAGATGAGTTTGTTGGGATACATCGAGAAAAGAAAAAAATTGTGGAAACTAGCAAGGGCTAGCAGTTTCTTGTCCTCTAGTGATCGTGAGAGGGATATTATAGCCTGGAAGCCTTGCGACCACTAGGTCGTGCTGACACCCATTTTCTTTTCAGCTTAAACTCTTGTTTCATACTTTTAAGACAATCTAGATAAGTTTCTTGTACTCTAAGTTATTATTTATTATAATAACATATATTATCTAGATTTGTGCATAGTTTTGTGACTTGTATCTAGCAATAAAAGTTATCTTTTCTCACCCTAGACATAGGTATTAGGTCAAAAGCCAAACCACATTTTATTTTATGTGTATGTGGTATGTGCAATCGCTGAATTCCTATGAACGACAAGGAGCCACTTTAATACGAAAAGATACTGTTCGTGCTATTCTTTACGCGGTTAAGGTACTCGCTTTGTGCGATTATCTTTGTTCTTACTTAGCGCTTTGACATAGTCCAGGAAACTGAGGGGTAAGAGGAGGTCGATAGAGGCGCAATGTGTGATCCGGTTGTCAGTTGAGTGACTTGTTCGTTTATATGGCCTTACTAAATAATTCATAGAATTATAAGGAATGGAAGACTTGTTGAGGCACCAATGCGGATGATCTTACATCAATAAAACCTTTTGAAGAGGGAAACACCAACCCCCATTAATCACAACTTAAATTTCACCTTACAATAGAACGTGAACAACTACCCACCTAGAGATACACTGCAAAACTATGTCCTACCATGTTAACATATATACCCGCTCCTAATATCTATCGTATAATAATAGTACAATGTTACTATTCACCTATATCTATCATCTAATTCGTAAAATTCTCCTCTCACAAAGTCATTTTGTACTAAATATAGTGCTCCATGATTGATCATTTTGTACTAAATATAGTGCTCCATGATTTAATCAATCAGCTCTAAAGATTAACACAATTTTTTTCCAGTATCAAATCTTATTCTCAATCATGCGTGAAAATCTTTCATAATATGCTTCAGAAAAAAATTCACTTTATTAATATAGATAACACTAAACAAATCACTAAAATGTATTAAATAGTTCAAAACATTTACGGAGTATCACAATGAACTATAACCTCGAGACCTATGTAAAAATCAGTCAAAAGTTAGTCGATCGGGTTATACAACGGGGGAGTGGGTTCATTGGGGACTAGTTTTTAGTCCCCATATGGGGACTAAAGAAAACTAATATAGTAGAAAGGGTGATTTAGTAAAACTACCCAACCTTTTTAATTTAAAGTTTCTCTCTCCAATTAAACCACATTTTTCTCTTGAATCAACTTTCAATTTTGAATAATCCACTTTCTCTCTCCAATTTTTGAATAATCCATTTCTCTCTCCAGTTAATCCATTTTAACTTTCCAATTCATCTCACAAACCACTTTCTCCAATTAATCACGTACCGGTTATCTCGTTCAAATATACTGGTTTTCTGCTTATGACTTACAAGTTTTCTCCTTCTGACTTGCTAGTTTTTTTCGTTATGATGTACTGGTTTTCTCTTTCTGACTTACTGGTTTTTTTGTTATGACGTACTGGTTTTCTCTTTCTGACTTACTGGTTTTCTCGTTATGCGGTTATGGTTTTCTCCTTATGCCCAACTGGTTTTCTCATTCTGACTTGCTGGTTTTTTCATTGTGACGCACTGGTTTTCTCCTTCTGGCTTGCTAGTTTTCTCGTTATGACGTATTGGTTTTCTCTTTCTGACCTACTAGTTTTTTTTCTTCTAACTTGTTGGTTTTCTCGTTATGAGGTATTACTAGTTTTCTATTTCTCATATACGGGTTTACTCCTTATGACGTACTGGTTTTTTCCTTCTGACTTATTAGTTTTCTCGTTATAACATACTGGCTTTCTCGTTCAGACTTACTTGTTTTCTCTTTCTGATGTACTAGTTTTCTGGTAATAATGTATTGGTTTTCTCCTTCTGACTTGCTGGTTTTCTCATTAAGACATACTGGTTTTCTCGTTCAGACCTGCTGCTTTTCTCTTTCTGATGTACTGATTTTCTCGTTAGAACGTACTGGTTTTCTCTTTCTGACCTACTAGTTTTTTTCTTTCTAACTTGCTAGTTTTCTCGTTATGATGTACTGATATTTCTCTCTCCAATTAAACCACATTTCTCTCTCCAATCAACTTTCAATTTTGAATAACCTACTTTTTCTCTCTAACTTTTGAATAACCCATTTCTCTCCCCAATTAATCCCTTTTAACTTTCCAATTCATCTCACAAACCACTTTCTCCAATTAATCACGTATTGGTTTTCTCGTTGAGACGTACTGGTTTTCTACTTTTGCCGTATTGGTTTTCTCCTTCTGACTTGCTGGTTTTTTTTGTTATGACATACTGTTATTCTCTTTTTGACTTACTAATTTTTTCATTATGACGTACTGGTTTTCTCTTTCTGACTTACTGGTTTTCTCGTTATGCAGTACTGGTTTTCTCCTTATGCCGTACTGGTTTTCTCATTTTGACTTGCTAGTTTTTTTGTTATAACATACTGGTTTTCTCCTTCTAACTTACTGATTTTCTCGTTATGACGTACTGGTTTTCTCTTTCTGACCTACTGGTTTTTTTCCTTCTGACTGGATGGTTTTCTCGTTATGACATACTACTGGTTTTCTCTTTTTTTTCACATACTGGTTTACTCCTTATGACATACTGGTTTTCTCTTTCTGACTTGATAGTTTTCTCGTTATGACGTACTGGTTTTCTCGTTTAGACCTACTGGTTTTCTCTTTCTGATGTACTGGTTTTCTCGTAATGACGTACTGATTTTCTCGTTTAGACCTACTAGTTTTCTCTTTCTGCATACTATTTTTCTCGTTATGATGTACTGATTTTCTCATTCAGACCTACTGGTTTTCTCTTTCTGACGTACTGCTTTTCCCTTATGTGTAGGATTATCTCCTTCGTTGCTCATTGCGTCTAATGAAAACACACAAATCCAATATTAATGGAGAACAAAACGCGGTTGGTATCCAAAGATTGGGGAAAACCCAAAACACCCAAAACCATGCACGAGAATAATGCAGCAATGCGAGAAACTTAAACCTAAAACTTAGGGAGTCGTGGATCAAAAGAGAGAGAGGGGCTACAAGAGTTTTGTTGGACGTCTTCAACGGTAGACGAGAGGGGGGCGAGTCGCGAGGGAGAGGGGCGGCAAGATGAAGGAGAAGGGAGAGGGGCGACAAGGTGAAGGGGAAGGGAGAGATCGTGGGTACTGGACATGAAGAGTTTTTTTGGGTGAAAAAATGAAGGGTTTAATTTTTGGATGTTAATAGTGTTTTATTTTTTTTTATCAAATCATGGGAAAGTGAATGGTAATAGTCAAATTGTGCAGTTTGGGTAAAAGTCAATAATGCCCTTATGTGGTTATGGACTATTGGATCTGACTTTTTTTGAAATAAAATCAGATCCAATGACCCAGATGAGAGTCCTCAAATGGGGACACCCTCTATGTAATCCCCAATGAATCCATTTCGGTACAACGGGAGGTAAGCCCGCTTTTCTCCTTTGTTTTTCTTTCCAAGCACTAGCCGGTTGCTATTTTACCTATTCTAGTTGTAGATCGTTAGATGTCTTAGGACCCGTTCTATGTGGAATCGATAATTTACTTACACTTTATTGTTAAGGCTGACCTAAAAAATCGGTATCATCAAGTTTGCATTAATCAAAATCAAAATTTCTAATTTACAAACCACTTGACTTTTA
The DNA here is from genome assembly GCA_012979155.1 of Hypericum perforatum. Taxonomy (NCBI): domain Eukaryota; kingdom Viridiplantae; phylum Streptophyta; class Magnoliopsida; order Malpighiales; family Hypericaceae; genus Hypericum; species Hypericum perforatum. The sequence goes on along the minus strand of SOPF01028831.1, from coordinate 221 downwards.
AATTTATTTTAGCTGATCACTTACAAATTCTTAGGTATCTTTAGTACATACTAGATTACGGTGTAGGGGGATAGACAACTCATACGGCTTAAATACACTTGTTCAGATTCCATGTTCTATTGGATATCTTTGGTTTTTTTATTATTTATTTTGGTATTACGATTCACGCAAAATTAGAAAATTTCATACCCAAAAAATATAACGGAACTGTGTTCACGTGG